>JAKCPI010017734.1:0-13493 GCA_023213315.1 Euborellia annulipes | reverse complement strand
GTGACTGGCGCACAGCACACAACTTTCTCTTACCTTCGGTAATCGAAAGTTGTGTTCTGTAAGCTTGTCGGGCACCAGATTTTTTGTGTAATATCATATATTTAGTTCCCGACAGTACGGAACATTTGAATTCAGATGTAAAAAATTTATAAGTATGGGAAAATATTTATATTTTTTGTTACCATGGCAACCATTTCTCCTATCCTTCCCTATGGAATACAAGAGTAAAGTGGTCTTCAGAAGATTTCAATCGCAAAATGAGAATATACATTTTAAAGAACATCTAAAAAATAATTGATTTTTGAATTAAAAAAAAAATCGTTGGAGCAAATTTTGAGAAAATCGAAAAAAACTGAAAAAGTCACATCAGTAAAGTACTAGTACTCTTTGGCCGATTTTGATTAAAAGCTTATTTTTCCGGTCCCGGGAGGTGTTTAACTTAAATATAAAATTTCAACCTCCTAGCTCAATTCCTTCATGCTTAAAATTGAACACAGACACACACACACACACACACACACACACAGACAGACCATGTCGCGAAAACCACTTTTTTGGATTCAGGGGACCTCAAAACGTGAAGATCCATCAAAATCTCGACATCGAATTTTTTGACATGAATCCAATACTTTCTCTCTATATATATATTACATATATACATAGGTAAGAGAAAGTAAAATTGTAAAATCACCAAAATTTTTTTTACATTGTATTTAGTTTTAGACAGTGCATTAGAATTCCAGATGTAAAACTTTTGCAGTGCATTAGAATTCAAAAAGTAAACTTTATAAACATTGAAAAATGTATGTATTATTTATCCTATCTTTTCTATGAAATACAAGAGCAAAGTGTGCTTTAAAAAATATTGAGGGCAAAATGACAATATTAACATTTAAAAGGTAAAAGAAAGTAATAAGTCAAATATTGTATCTTGGAGAAAATAAATAAGAAATTTCTCCAAGTTTCAAGTCATAAAAACATTTTGTATCAGTGTATTGTCAATTCTACAATGTTAAAACTGGAGAAATGGTTTATGGTCAACAGGCAAAATAAAAACAAAATAGATACAAAAACATTAAATTTTGAAAAACATTTAACCAAGTATTTATTAATTTAAATAGGCAAGAAACGTGGGTACCCCTGGGAGTTACACTACGGATCTGCCGATGTGTAATCAGCATGTTCTACTACTGGATCATAGTACCGCATTCGCTTATTTTATAGATTAAAATTTAACGACCTATCAAATTTAAATATGCGAATGCGGTACTGTGGTCCAGTAGTAGGGCATACTGAGTACAAATCGGTAGATCCGAAGTGCCACTCCCGCACGTACCTACCTTTTTAGCTTATTTACCATAAATTAATAAATATTTGGTTATGTTTTTCATTATTACTTCATGGACCAACACATCACATAAATTTATATAAGTCTTTAAAAATTGTTTTTTTATTTTGTTAAAGGTAGAAGAATCAACTGAGCGCCTATTTTGACTAGATCTTTTTAGCCTAGTCCAGGGATGACGAACCTTTTTGCAGCGTGGGTCAAATATTGTTCATATTTTTTATAATACTAGTTCGTGGGTCACTGAGGCCCATTTGCACCAGAGTTAAGTTCAAAAATTCTTAACTTAACTAAACATCTTTAAAATTCATTTATCTTAACGGGTAAAAATGCGGGTGGTTTGAGTTGAGGGTCAGTTAAAAAGCTTGCTTGGGTGACCCATGGGTCATAGGTTCGCCATCACTGACCTAGTTCAATTCAATCAACTTATGATTTCGGTTGTCATCACACTGTTTTATTAGATGATATTTAAGCAAGGGCGGATACAAGGGGGGGGGGGGTAAAGGGGTAATTACCCCCCCCCCCGAGATTTGAAAAAATATGTATTTTCCGTCAAAAAATAAATTTTGAACGCAAAATTTAAAAAACCAATACAAAAAAATTTGATTTGTATTTAGATCCTCACGAAAATACCAGGTTCCGCAACAGAGTGAAATTTCCCGCGAACGGTAGGCCTACATGAGAAAATTTTTTGTTTCGCGGGTTAAAAAATTTTAGCCCGTCTAAAAAAAAGGTAAAATATTAAAATGGGTGGGCAAAATTTTGGTTCCGCGAAAAACAAAATTTTTGAGAACAGCCCCCCCCCCCCCCCCCCCCGAAAAAATTTTTATATACGCCCGTGGTGCTGTGCGACGAGTCACACCAGATTACCCCCCCCCCCCCGAGAAACACCTCTGGATCCGCCCTTGCATTTAAGGTGAATATAAGCTAAAAAAAAGACCTGAAGAAGACAAGATGTCAGCCGAATCATAATATTAAAAAAAAGGCGGCATATTTCTTTTTTCAAATCCTACAATCAATTCCTGCCTTATCATATCATATTAGATATTTGCCTATATGCTTTGGTTTAATAAACAATTTTAAAAGAATTTAATTTTTATTGGTAAAATCTGTTTGTGTAGTAAACAACTGAAGATCTCATGAACATAGAATAGACATTGAAAGTCAACCCAAATAGGCTATCTACGTCCAAAATGGAAATACAGTATTAAAGTTATGAAAGTAAGCGCGTTTATAAACCCTCTTCTCAAGGTTATAAGATATTAATATTATCATTTACATTAATGAATTAGAAACGGATATATTGCCAACAACAACGACATTACTATTAAAAGAATAATAATATTCATTAATATTAATTTCCTCCTTTTACATCAGAGACCCTCCATCGCATAAAAGAAAAGACTTGCTTGTAAAAAAAAAAATCTATTTTTAATTAAAGTAGATGAAGAGAATGGAAATCCCATCTCACCTTCTTCTTCAACGGAGGTTTAGATTTTGCTAATTAATTATGTCATTTGTCGACAAATATCTAAGAATGACAACTCGCTAATGAGAATCGTCTATCATTAGATAAAAAACAAAACAACGATGATGAAAAAAATAAATTTACTTACGTTGTTGGCTATAGAAAAAGAAGAATAACGATTGGAGAGTGAAGGGCTTACCTGCAACAAAGAAAAATGAATTTTAGTTGATTATGACAGATTTAATTGATAGCAAGTACCTCTATATGCTGACTTAAAAAAAAAAAAAAAAAATTATTTGGAAGAGGATCTAAATTTTATTTTATTTACCCAATTCCAAAAATCTGGCGTGGCTGGTCTTACAGTGCACAACTTTTCCTTTCTTTCGGTATTTGAAAGTTGGTTCTGAGCTTGACACATCAGATGTTTTGTGTCAACATATATTTAGTTTAGGGCTGTACGTTTTTTTGCGTCATCTTAGGACAAGTAGACTTTAAACGATAATATTGTATTATTTACGATATACAGTATATTGGGGTCCAGCAGTAGGTTAGAATTAAAGTTGTAAAATTTATAAACATAAGGAAATATTTATTATTAATTACAATGGAATCCATTTCTTCTATCTTTCCTATGAAGTACAAGAGTAAAGTGTGCTTCAAACAATTTTAATGGCAAAATGAGAATACCAATATATATTTTGCCCCCGGGCTTGGTAAGTAGGTAGTGTGCCTACCTTCTATACCGAACTTGGCGGGTCAGGATCCCAGGCAGTCCGATTATTTTATTTAAGTCATTTGGATACCAAATGGCTTAAAAAGAAATGCCGGAACCCCCAATAGATATTATCAAATATATAACGGTTATCGTAGTCTTATATGGCCTAAATTGGCGAAAAGACTTTGTGTATGTGTGTATGAGTGTGAGTGTGAATGAGAAAAAAGTGTGAATAATTAAAAAAAAAATAACATATATATTTTTTAAAGAGCATCTAAAAAATGATGGATTCATGAATTTTAATCAAAATATCAAAATAGTTTAGAACGAATTTTGAGGAAATAGAAAAAAAAACTAAAAAAGTACAACAGTAAAGTACTAGTACTTTTTAGCTGATTTTGTTCAAAATCCACTTTTTTGGAATCAGGGGACCTCAAAATCTATATTTCCATCAAAATCTCAACATAGATTTTTGAAATGAATCCCATTCTCCTTATAAATTATCAAATATAGGTAAGAGGAAGTAAGAAATAATTGAATTTATCATTTACCATCAATAAAAAATAATAATTTGGAATACCTTTAATATATATAATTATTCATTTTAAAACAAATACACGATAATAACAGAAAAGCAATAGAAGAGGAGAGAGCACCGACCTCTCTCGTTCTCTCTCAGGAGAGAGAGCTCTTTCTTTACCTGTCTCGAGTCTCTATAGAAAAAGATCAAAATACCAATTATAAAAGATAAAAAAAATACCTTTTATTCTAATCAAAAATGAAAATATATATATATATATATATTTGTTTAATGGAAAGAGGATGCAGCCAAATAATAGAGCCTCTATTCAGTAACGAAAACTCTTTATTGGGACGTTTCGGCTGGGATCTACCCTGCCATCTTCAGCCTTCAAAGATGCAATCAACTTGTATTGTTAAATCATGACAACTCTATTTATATATGAAAAATATAAATATGCTCTTTGAAGGCTGAAGATGGCAGGGTAGATCCCAGCCGAAACGTCCAATAAAGAGTTTTCGATACTGAATAGAGGCTCTATTATTTGGCTGCATCCTCTTTCCATTAAACATATCAGCTACAGCCACGTTCTATTATTCAATATATATATAATTTGCACCTCTTTTAACCTTTGAATAACCTTTAAAAAATTAAAATAAATCTTAGAGTTATAATTTGAATTTTTACTTTATTCCTAACTTGAATAATTTATAAAAGTAGAATTTTAAATGGTAAAACAACTACATAATAAGTAGTAGGGTCCGACCAACTGACTCGTGACTCAAATAATCACTCCATTTTTTCCCTGTTCCGAAAATCATTCGACTTGTTTTTTCCGAAACCGAAACCACGGCCGAAACTAATATTTTTGCCCGAAAACGTAACAGAAACCGAAACTTCGGTAATAAGGTTTATTATTTTTATTTAAAAAAAATCTTTTCCTTTGTATTTTTAGTAGTTTACAATGAAAATCAAAAATTTTTCTTTACTTGTCAGAAATAAGATATTTTTAGTGAGGAACATGCCCTGGTAGCCATCGGTATATTCTAATTAAAATTTCATAAGATAAAATTCAAACCCTCAAATGGCCTCAGGAGACAAAAATGATTTTAAAGATATTTAAAGAAAAATAAAAGTGAGCAGGATGGCCTATGATCACTGAGACAAATATGATGCATAATGAAAATTGACAAAAAGTTTAAATATAAGTCAAAATTCATTATGTATCATACTTGTCTCATTGATCATAGGTCCTGAGGAAGGAAGCGATTTGCGACCGAATCGTCGGTGATTGAAATAAAAAAAATTTGATAAATAATTAGAAGAAAAGGCTGGTTCCGATTAGGGGTCGGTAATTATAGAATAATTAATTAAGTTTATAAAGCATAGCACAGAGATAGAGATAGAGATCGTGCCTCTTGTGCTAGGGGTCAGAGGTTCACATGTGACAAAAATCTATTTCAATTGAATTAGATACCAGTCAAGTTAAATAAATAGAGACGGGGTCTAAATGCACCTTGAAGCAAAAGAAGACCTTAAGATGGTTCAGGAGCGACGTCTAAACATACTTAAAATTATCGTAATTAATTTTTTTGTTATCAAGTAAATACAAAAAAAACAATCTGTCCCAATAATCTTTAATTTTTTTTAAATTTAAAAATGAATTTATTGTTATTATTAATCACATATTAATTAAGAAATTTTTACTTTCTCTTACCTATGTATATATGTAATATATATATAGAGAGAAAGTATTGGATTCATGTCAAAAAATTCGATGTCGAGATTTTGATGGATCTTCACGTTTTGAGGTCCCCTGAATCCAAAAAAGTGGCTTTCGCGACATTGTCTCTGTGTGTGTGTGTGTGTGTGTGTGTGTGTGTGTGTGTGTGTGTGTGTGTGTGTGTGTGTGTGTGTGTGTGTGTGTGTGTGTGTGTGTGTGTCAATTTTAAGCATGAAGGAATTGAGCTACGAGGTTGAAATTTTATATTTAAGTTAAACACCCCCGGGACCGGAAAATAAGCTTTTAATCAAAATCGGCCAAAGAGTACTAGTACTTTACTGATGTACTTTTTCAGTTTTTTTTTATTTTCTCAAAATTTGCTCCAACGATTTTTTTTAAAATTCAAAAATCAATTATTTTTTAGATGCTCTTTAAAATGTATATTCTCATTTTGCAATTGAAATCTTCTGAAGACCACTTTACTCTTGTATTTCATAGGGAAGATAGGAAAAATGGTTGCCATGGTAACAAAATATAAATATTTTCCCACACTTATAAATTTTACATCTGAATTCCAATGTTCCGTACTGTCGGGAACTAAATATATGTGGACACAAAAAATCTGGTGTGACAGCACAGAACACAACTT
Organism: Euborellia annulipes; assembly: GCA_023213315.1. NCBI lineage: Eukaryota > Metazoa > Arthropoda > Insecta > Dermaptera > Anisolabididae > Euborellia > Euborellia annulipes. The sequence continues at coordinate 7,073 of JAKCPI010017734.1, read as the reverse complement.
TCGATTACCGAAGGTAAGAGAAAGTTGTGTGCTGTGCGCCAGTCACACCAGATTTTTAAAATAGGCTTACCATTGTAAGATGATTTATTTAAAAACCAACTGTCAAATTAGTTCAGCATTCTTCCAATAGATGGCAGGCTAGTCTAACAGACTATATAGTATTAGCCTATATCTGGCCTATATTTATATATTTTTATGCTTTTGTAAAAGATATATTATATATAATAACATTTATAAAGTATTTATTGTTAAAAGATCAATGAAAAACAACCAAATGCATTAAATATTTATTATTAGCTACCATTCTGACATCTCTTGGCAAATTTTTGAATTACTTGATTTCTTGGGCATACTTTTTATGACACGCAACGCCCTTATCGGGAAAAAACATGCGTAACCACTTCGTTCCCGAGCCCCCTTAAATTAAAAAAAAAAGAAGAAGAAATTAAAGTTGTCTTGACGAATAGACATCCCCTAATTGATCCTCGGTCAAGATGGCGATCCCAAAAAATCAATTTTAATAATAACATAAAACTAAACTTGCCGAAAATTTTTACGATTATTCCTTAAAAAAGATTCCAATATAGCCGAGAAAGATGCTTGACATGATTTTTATCGATAAGTACTTCTATTATATTTTATAGATATACTTTATATAAACTCGTAAAGAAAATTTCGGAATTTTTATGTCTTGTCGTTAAGATTCTCGTCTTTAGATAATGCACGCTATAATGTTTGTAATCTAGCATAACATTCTCCTTTCTCTATAATAATTATTCTCTTTAACATTATTCTAAGTTTAATCTCTTTTTCCCTTCATGACCCTCTTACACCTTTTAAAATATATCCATTAGAGATTTAAGATTTGTCATATATTTTAAGATTATGGGGCTATATTAAAGAATATTTAAGAAATATAAAAAGTTTTAAGGGAAAAAATGCTGGTATTCTAGTGATTAGAACAAAAACGAAGAGTTTAATATTATCCAACTTTTAATTTCGCCTCCGAAAAGGAATTAGAGACACATACCAACTAGTATTTTTTTAAAACAAAGGACGTGCGTGTGCAAATGAATTTAAACTGATTGGAGGTTGATGAAAGGTTTTATAAATTATTTTACGATTTTTACTTTTTCTCTTTTCCTATATATGAAATATATAGAGAGAAAGTATTGAGAACATGTCAAAAATTCGATGTCGAGATTTTGATGGATATACACGTTTAGAGGTCCCGGAAATTGGTCTCTGTCTGTGAACAAAATATCTCAGGAGCAAAAAATAGGAGGTTGAAATTTTATATTTGAGTTAGGCCCCTCCCCCCAAGGGGTAAAAATAAGCTTTAGAATAAAATCGGCCGAAAAGTACTAGTACTTTACTGATGTACTTTTTCAGTTTTTTTTTTCGATTTTCTCAAAAATTGCTCCAACGATTTTGATTAAAATTCTTCATAAACCAACTATTTTTTTATGCTCTTAAAGAGAAAAGTATATCAGTGAAAATTTTCGTGAAAATTGTTTGAAGTTTACTGAAGTGGAAGCATTCGTAGCTCAGCGCCATTTATGAATAGCATGGTCAAGTTTGGAACTAAGGCGCTAAGAGCAACTAAATATATCTCGACACAAAAAATTGGTGTGGCAGGCACAGTACACAACTTTCTTTTGCCAAAGGAAAGAGTAAATTGTGTGCTGCCACGCCAGATTTTTAATCTTTTTTTTAAATATAATTAATACAACTTATTTCAAATGGTTTGGTCCGGGGATCTTTGCGAAATTACTTACTCTTTTTTTGGAGCCGGTTGTTTCATATCAAGATAACTAGCAAACTTATCAGACCGATAGTTAATCATCGATTTACACTTAAACTTCGAGTTAAAAAAAATCAGTTTTTTCACATATGATTAGCAATCTGAAGTATAAGGATAGGCCTACTTATAAACTTTACATCTTGAAAATCGAATGTACCATCGGAATGTACTGTCGGAAACTAAATACATGTCGACACAAAAAAATCTGGTGGAGACAAGCACAGTACACAGCTTTCGATTAACGAAGGTAAGAGAAAGTTGTGTGCTGTGCGCCAGTCACACCAGATTTTTTAAGGTATTTTTGGCTCGAAACGTAAAAATCTAATCTAATTTGGGGATTTAATTTTTCAAGATTATACCACTTTCCCTATCAATATCATCGCTATAAAAGGAAAGTAATAATAAAATAATAAAAATTACATTTACTTTTGTAATATAGGCGAATTTATCTGTATCTTTATTTAAGGGGCAAAATTCCATTGGAATAGAGAAAATTTTAAACGCAATAATTCAATTTCAAAAACTAAAAATATCCTCCAAGTTTGCATGTTTTTTTTTTTTTTTTGTTTAAAAATTATTTTTAAATTGACTATTTTTATAAATTTTTACTATAAAACCCGTTATTATCTCTAACATATTATTGTGTTTTCAAAATATTTCCGTCCTATCTGATACACATTTAAACAAGCATGTGATCAAAAATGTATTAATAGCTAGTGTATGTTTAGTAATTATTGTTTTTGATAGCGAGCTGGAAATTTCAGTGTTCATGTCTAATGATTTATATATATTTTTTTTAAAACAAATATTTATAAAAGAGCCGTTGTCATGTCACATGGCCGTTTGGTTTCCTTTCGACTTTTGAATTCTTTGTTTACACCAGAGTGTAGGTGGGAGGGGTTTGTTTTGCATGACTCATGAAGGTTTCCGTTTCGGCCCCTCAATTAGCCATCTACAAAGCAAAGGATTCCACTTCCACTTATTAGGCTTGCTTGCTTGCATACATATCCACCCATTTGAATGAACATCTTTATTTATAAATAATAAATGTTTTATAATTATCTCACTAAAATATCCATTAGACTTGTCTCCCGCCCTCTTTCACTATCTGTCATAGAAGTTTCATATACGTATTTCTTCTTCCCTTAGAAAAGCTTCTTGTAACTCCCCTAAAAAGCTTATTTTTAATGGACTTTAATTTCAAAAAAGTTTTGAAAAAGTGTAAAGGAATTTTTATTATACCCCACTTTTGGGCTGAAAATTTCACCTATGAATTATTTAGAACCTTGCAAAATGTAAAAAAAATATATACCGTATATAAAAACATAAGTAATAAATTATTTAGAAGATTAAACAGAATTTTCAATTCAAATTTAACAGAGGTAGAGGTAGAGGTAGTTTCTGGTGCTAAAGGTTGAGGGTTCGCATCCGGTCCCATTTATTTTATTTCAATTGAATTGGATACCAAACAGATGCCGAAAAAGACCTTAAATAAATTTAATTCTTATTCTTATATTATATTCTAAATAAGAGTTTAGAGTAAAGAATATGTTTAATAATGCTTTCGTGGTTTGTGTTTTTATTATTATGAGAGTTTTTAATTATAGCCCCTCATTTTGTTTATTATTTATTAAAAATATAAATACTGTACGTTTCGACCGCTTAATCTGCAGTCGTATTCAAGTACTGAACAAATGCTCAAGTGTACTAAGGAACCGTTTTTTATGCATTGACGTCAGTGCCATTTACATTCATGTGTTTAACTTCATGGGAATTACTGTTGATTGCGCTGACGTCGTTGCATACAAAATGCACGTAACGTTCCCTTATAGGTTAGTTCGTTTGTGTCGGAGCAAGTGCCAGTGCTGCCAACCTTCTGGCTTTTTTAGACAACCTCTGACTCTTCACCTAAATCTCCGACTTTTTCCCGAAATTTCCGGCTTTTTTTTGAAATTTCTTAATAAATTCATTTTATATCACAAATCCGAAGAAATATTACAAAAAAAAAAAAACTCAAACGAAATTCCTATACTAAAAAATAACCTAAAAATTTACTAAATCAAAGAAAAACATGCCAAAATGATATGAATTTTGTATAGAAAAAATTTCTCCGGCTTATTTCATTCAACGTTGTACAGTATTTATATTTTTAATAAATAATGAATACAAATGTGATCTATAATTAAAAACTCCCATAAAAAAGGTTGGAGTCAAATAATTGTGTGTAAAATCACTTGAATAGAAACTAGTTTATTTTAAAAAAATGTCCTTGGATGATACGGAAAAGGAATCCTTGGCCTCTCGAACAAGAGGCGAGACTTGTACATCTGTACTACTGCTCAGGGGAGAATTCGGCCTTGCCACCACAAGAGCTAAAAGATACTTTCTGCAGACCGTCACGCAGTTGCCTTTCCAATTACTTTTATTTGAAAAACAATGGAAATTATTTATATTTTTTCTAAAACCATAAAAAAATTGCAAAATTAATCTGTCTCTACGATTGGCCTCTATATTTGAAAGAAAAAATTAAAAAAAGAAGAATTAACTATTTTTGAATTTCAACTATAGAAATATGATGGACCAAAATGTGGCAAAATAATAAAAATTCAGTTTGTGCTGGCGCATAGCACACAATTTATCTTTACCTTCGGAATCCAATGCCGTCTTCTGTGCTTGTCACACCAGATTTATTGGTCGACATATAAAAAGCCCGAAAGTAAGGAAAATTTGACCAAATTGAAAATTTTAAAAGGTATGGGAAAATATTTTTATATTTAAATACCATGGCAACCATTATATCCTATATTCCCTAAGATTATATTATAGTTAAATGACTTCAGATGATTTAAAGAATCGCAAAATGACAATAACATTTTAAAGTGCATCTAAAAATTTGATTTTTGAATTTTAAAATGTTGGAGAAATAACTATTTTGAGAAAAATCTAAAAAAATGGCATTGAAAAAAAGTGCCTCAGCAAAGTACAAGTAACTTTATTGCCGATTTCTGACTAAAAGCTTATTATACCGGTTTCAACAGGGGATGTTTAACCTCAATATAAAATTTCACCTCCTTGTTCAAAAAATTCAAGCTTAAAATTGAACTTATATTTTTACTCAAACCATACAAACATTCAAAGTTAGATCTGTCTCTAAAAATGGCCACTATATTTGATCAGGGGACCTCAAAACGCGAAGAACCAACAAAAATCTAGACATCGATTTTTTGACATTAATTCAAACTTTCTCTATAAATATATATTACATAGATACATAGTGTAAGAGAAAGTAAAAAAAAGCTTGATTTCAAATAGATTGAACAAGTAAAAAGAATTCGAACTAAAAGCGACACCATTCCTCTCTTCTTTAGGGTGAGTGAATAAATAAATAAATCTCAAAAAAAAAACACATTTTAGAGATACAGAATAAAAAATCAATTCACAAACGAGTTCCTTTTTATACTTGTTAGACATCAAATGAATGACCCTGGATTAAATATCATTATTTTCAATCCTTTTAAAGCTCCTTAATGGCTAACTTAATTTCGTCGTGGTATTATTTTTGAAACTTTGAGGTCAAATCGGAGCAAATTGGGGTCACGGTTAATTCGTCTCTTTTGCTGTAATTCTGGAAATGACGGAAGAGATTCTCCTTTTCATTCACTATATTTGAAGTTGAAATAACCAGAAATTAGAATACAAGTGTCTTCAATTGCTCATCAAAGAATGAGGTCGATTAAGAAGACCGTGGAGGATTGATAGCGAGAAAGTTCGTTCCTCAAAATCTGCGCCGTTTTCGGAAGAGCTAATAATTATATGAATGTATCATTAATAAATAAAATCTATAAAATATAGAGAAGAAATAACAAATATTGAATTAGAGAAGACGTTTTTCCTGGGAGAAACATTTATGAGAATAAATGAATATTAAAAAATAGATTACAATTTTTATAAGGATTGAAATTATCTATCGACAACAAAATTATTTTTATCAATTTTTTTGTTATTATTATTTTGAACGTTTTCTCGTTTTTTATCTCCACGTTTATTTTCTCTCTCTCTTTCTCTCTCCCAGAATATTTTTTTTTCTATTTTCAATTTAATATAAACGGATTTTCACTCGGACGTCCGACCTCGAAAAGTTGATCTTCGCTCTGCTAATATTAAACATCTATTTTTCCTCAGAAAAAAACGTAATTTAATGAAATAAAGTTGTAGGCCTCTAAAAAAACGTTAATTGATAAATTAAAAGATACTTTGCTTGATGGGGTAAAAATATTTTGTTGATAAAATTTTTACAAAAGGGAAGTGAAACGAGAATTAAAAGGAGGCTCGGTCGGTCATTTGAATTAAGAATTTACGATCTAAACTGATTAGGTTATTTATATGAATGAAAATACTTTTTCTTATTTCGACAAAAATTCCCACATCTCTTCTCTTCATCGGCACTAAATTTATTCCACACGCCTATTTATTTGTCAAAATAAAAACTGCAGTAGATCTTGCTAATCCGGACTTCGATACTTCGGCAAACCGGCTAATCCGTGAAGAGTCGAAAGGTCATTTCTTAAATTAAAAATTTTTTTTTTTCCCTAAAATATTATTTGAGAAAGAATTCTTGAGAACCAACACACATTCTTAGAATAATGTAAAAAATAATTATAATTATTTTAAAAATTTAGTAGAAATTTGTGTTTGGCGGAAGTTAGAGGCAAAAAAAGATGAGAAAAGTTGCAAAAAATGATTTGGGCATTTTCAAAATCCAGTGTGGGGTCGGTACTGTTGCGCTTAGGCTGGATAATCAAGACTCAATAATAGTGCGGAAAAGAAAGAAAAATATTTTTTTTTAAATATTTTTTAAAATAATATATTAAAATTCGTGTAAAAACATAATCAAAAAATTCTAGGGCCCTTTACTTGTATTTAAGCCGAAAAATCTGGTGTGACTGGTTGCACAAGCACAAAACTTTCTCTTACTCCTCGGTAAGAAAAGTTGTGCACCGTGCTGGTCAGCTACACCAGATTTTTTGTGTCGAGATATATTTAGTTTCCGATATAGCACCTTAGTTTCAAACTCTGCATTTTAAATGTTGACTGCTTGAAATAAACTATGGTTATTTTTCAAAATTTTAATCTCATATTTGGACATTTTATACACAATATAGAATCGTAAATAAAATGACAAATTTCATAAGAATTGGAAAAAAAATTTTAAATGCCTAAAAAGTTCCAAAGCGGGGACCCCCTTTTGAATCGAAATTAACATACAAAT
>JAKCPI010017733.1:0-15169 GCA_023213315.1 Euborellia annulipes | reverse complement strand
ATGATTTCAGTTAAAAAATACACCCATCTGTATTTAAATGAACTCTTGAGGATTCGAATAACGACCAAAAAAAGCCAACTCCCATATAATTCTAATTTTGATCTGATTTGATCTCTCTTGTTGACATGTTTCCTTTTTTATTACATTAATTTTGTCATTATTTTTAATAATAATAAAAACAAAACATTTAATTTTAGATAGGTATACATCTTTTTAATAAAATATTGCCTGGCCCATATGCAATCCTTTCAGATTCACTTGATGTTTTGGTTGCCTCTCTTTTAGGCTATTGCCCCTTAGTTCTTTTTCTTCACGCATGAGAGCGCCAGCTACTAGACTCCCATCATAGACCCAACTCTCCTTTATATTTGTGTTTTTTATATGCGCCTATTTGTATTGAGAGATAAATTACAATTTGATTGAATTTGAATTTGATTGAACCTTCACACATTCACTCTATTTTTTAAATAAAATGTTTTCCATCTCTCTTTCCTCTAAAATTAGAGTTAGTAACAAAATTCAAGTTTTTAAAAGTCAAGGGGTGTGGGTGCGGATCCCAGGCAGTCAGCGAATCATTTGTATATCAAATGATATAAGTAAAAATAAATCTAAGCCCTCGGGCTTGGTGTAGTTGGTAGCGTGCTTGCCTTCTATACCAAGGTCGGGTTCGGATCCCAGGCAGTCCGATAATTTTATTTAAGCCAAATGGATACCAAATGCCTGGGCCCCAAAAATATATATATAAAATTAATATACGAGTTATCGTTTAAGTCTTAAATGGCCTGAGTTGCCGAAAAGACTGTGAATGTGTGTGAGTGAGAAAAAAGTGTTAGTGTTTTTTAAATAAAAAAAAAACACTGATTAAAGGCTCTTTGTTTGTTATAATATTTATATTTTGTTAATGAATTTTTTATATAAAAACAATTTTATTATACATAAATATTGATAGGCCTATATCATATATCCCAAATACCTTCTAATGTGAAATAGAATAAATATTATATCCCCAGGTGAATGTAATTAAAATGCAAAGTTAGAATAATAAAGGAACTTCAATTGCAATTGAACAGAGATAAGAGATACTTGCAAGCAGATAAGAAAACTTGAAATTACAGAGAAGAAGATTTAATAAAATATTGTTTAATTTTGCTTAAAAAACAAAAATCAATTGAAATTCGATAAAATTTCTTTGAGATAAATAACAAATGTTTATGTACAGTGAGGGTCAATATTAAGTCCCACCCCATGCCTTTAATACATGTGATTATTTCAGTGTTTTTCTAAAAGAAAATGAAAATCTTCATTGGAAACTTTCTAGGTTTGAATCATGAAAGTTTCCATTAAAAAATATCTAATATTTTTTAAAAACAATGAAATAATCACAAGTAGAAAACGCATGGGTGGGACTTAATATTGTCCTTCACTGTACTTAGAAGTGTGACAAGCCTCTTCCTCATATGTTCGGTTTTCACTCAAATATTTCATAACAATTGATTTAACTAAATTATCACTCCTTGGTTTCATAATAGATTTAAATCTCAGGTAGAATTTTATACACACCATGAAGAGGAGTTATAATTTTAAACCCATATCCCTTCCCTCTGGCTATGGCCCTGATTGCCATTGTACAGTGAGGGACAATATTAAGTCCCACCCATGGGTTTTCTACTTGTGATTATTTCATTGTTTTTATAAAAGAAAATCGAAATCTTTATTGGAAATTTTCTAGATTTGAGCCATGAAAGTTTTCATTAAAATATATACATATTTTTTTTAAAAAACAATGAAATAATCACAAGTAGAAAACGCATGGGTCGGACTTAATATTGTGAGCGCCACAATTGAGTCCCCACCTGGGAGATCGAGTTTTAAGTATATAGTATACCCTATATAGTATAATTCATCTCTGAGAGATAATTCATCACAGGAGCCATATAATTTTGTAAGAAGCAAATAAATTTAATTATTGACGAGTCTTGGTTTGATCACATGTGCACTTGCACTATGTGTATAATTCCCAATAACTGAAGATGGCCAAATAAATTCAGACCGAAACGTCTTATTCTGGGAGTTTTATTAACCGAGATAATCCCAATTTGGCTGATATCTTCAATTCTTCATTATTATTATTGATAAAATATAAATATTTTCCTTTGTTTATAAATTTTATATTTTTAATTCTAATGTACCGTAGGCTTACTGGTGGAAAATAAATATATCTCGACACAAATCATGACGTCGAATTTTTGACATTAAACCAATAAAAGGGCAATTTCAAAAAGGTGCCTTTAATTTACTTACTGTGTATATTAAAAGATCCAAAACAGCAAAATTCGATGAGTAGATACCACTAGATGATAATGATACACTCTTAAGGCAAAATGTTTCCTTCATTTGTATTATTCAATAAGTTTGTTTTTATTCAACCAAAATGAAAAAAATAACGTCAGGAAAATACGTCATCTGAAAAAAATAAAATTTGAATTAGTTTAGCTCATTTTATTTTAATGTCAATAACTATTGTATATGAAATTTACCTATAATCCGAAAAATTGTAAGATTGTTTTTTTTTTGGGCCTCCTCCTCCCCTTACAGCCCACCAATCCTCTCCAAAATTAAGTTACCTAAAAAAAAAAAAAAAAAATAGTTTCCATATTTTAATTTTATCACTTAATGAAAATTTACTTACTTTTGCATTGAGAATTAATCTTGAAGACTTCTTTTTTATGTGCACTTCACAATACGTATTTATAAAATATATTAAATTATAATAAAATTAATTTTTAATTATAATTTAATTTAAATTATAAAAAAATAGAAAGATTCATTTTAAAAAGTAAAAATGAGTGAATGTAAGAAATTTAATATAAAAATGCAGCAGAAAATGTCAAATTGGATCACCCATCACAAACTTAAATAAACAGTGGTATACCTACCCCGAAAAGGCAAATTCCAAAAGAGGCGCCTTTAATTTGTATTTACTTACTCTGTAAATTAAAAGATTCAAAACAACAAAATTCGACCAACGTCAAGAAAATACAAGTCATCTGAAAAATATAAGATTTGAATTAGTTTTGCTCATTTTAATTTTATGTATATGAAATTTACTTACTTATTAAATCGCGTAATACTTAATCTTGAAGATTTCTTTTTCTATAAAATAAAACAAAAAGAAAATTTGGAAAGAAATTAAAAAAGAATTTAGGCCGAAATTCGCGAACAATTCTTTTTATTATTCGCATCATTCGCGAATTTTCAAAAAAGAATTGCGATTTACGAAACCGTAAGTCGGGCGCCTGAAGAAATCATATCAGTGAGAATGAACGTGATTTTTTGGATTACGAGTAAACGAGAGACCAGGGGGCTGAAAGAGATCCTACCTAGCCTAACTAAAGATACGAATTGTAAGTGTATATACCCGGTCCCCACCATCAGATCGGCGGGGCCCTCGGGCCTGTCCCTGGCCTTAAGGGTATGCGTTATTTACATCCAGGCTATCCCTGGAAAAACGACATCCCTCCCTGACTCTCGTTTACCCATAGAGCCACCTCAAACCCACCCTCAAAGATACAAAACCAGCAGACTCCCTTTGCGTCTTTGAAAGACGTCTTTTCGGAAGCACAAGAACACTAGAGAACCTGGGCCTCAATCTATCAATCAGATCTGACCGCATCTCCCTATGAATCGTTCATGGGCAAAACAATGAGAATATAATTCATTTTACCTCTCTGTTGGATCCTAAATACAAATACAATCAAGGGACCCTGACAAAACGAACTAGCTAAAGATTAGAGAAGACACCTGAAGCTAATAACAACGACGAATTTCCAACAGAGACCTAAATTGAAGAATATTCTCGTTGGTTTCTCCACACTAGCTTCATGCGGAGTAGCTACAGGTTCTTAAAAAAATAAAATCCCTCTCGTTGGCATGGTGCATCCCTCCGCCCCTCTTTATTTAAACTATTAAACTACAATTTAAGGTGTGCATATGAATTTTCAAATTATAGATCGAAAAGTGAATACATTTATGTTTGTATTACGAATATAAATCACACCTTAAGTTCTAGGTACCAAGTTGATGATGTCCCTCGGTGCAGGAGAGAGAGGCATCCTCTCTCCCGACGCAGGTGGGGAGGAAGTCTAATCTAATTTTTAATAAAATGTAAAAAAAAAATTAAGTTAAATTTTTAAAAAAAGATTTTTATAAAAATTTATATCAAATTTTTGAAAACTTTTTTTAAAACTTTTTTAATGAAATTAAAATTTAATTAAATAATTAGAAATGAAAATTTTAAAATGCATATTAATTAAAAGTGAAAATTATTTTATTTTTAATTTATTCTATAAAACGATTATTTCTCAAAATTATCTATTAAAAAAAAATTTATTGTTGATTGATTTTAAAAAAGAGCTAATTCTATTTGGGTTCAGCTGAAAAAAAGCAACATCCTAATAAAAGCTAATCTAATCTACCCCCTTCAAAATTCTTGCACCATGCTTAATATACCTTTGTTCTGTTGACCCACAGAAATCTGTAACAAAAATAGAAAAAAATGAAATTAGAATAAGATCATTTATATATTTTTGGATTTATGTGTGTATGTTTAGAGAATAAAATATTCACCTCCTGAGGGGTTGACGGTCGCTCGAAGCTCCTTGCACTCGTAGAGCTGATCCATCGAAGCTCGCTGCACTCGTAGAGCTGATCCATCGAAGCTCGCTGCACTCGTAGAGCTGATCCAGTTGATTCCACTATTTGAAAGTTAAACACTGAGCACTGAACACTAAACACTTAACACTGATCAAAATTGCACTGGGGGAACCCAACCCTGCAAAAGAAAAATTGTTTAAGAATCTATTCCTTAGAGTTCTAGCAATCTAGTGAAAAAAATGTTACTTACCAAAATATAGAAATTGTCGGAATCCTGGGCCGGAGAGACGGCCCTGTAACAATGTCAAGCCCTCTCTGCACAACTAAAGGCGATGCTTTGTTCGAACTTGAGTCAAGCAGACAATCGCAGCAGGTAAAACTAGAAAGAAAAAAAAGAAAGAGAATTAGGAAAAGTTTTCCACTCATACGTAGCCCTATATATATAGGCTATACATATATATTTATATATACACACAAACACACATTTAATAGATATTTAGTTAATATTTTTTCAAATATTTGGCATAATTGGGACAAAAAGTGCTAAAAATATTTTAAGCCTCCCAATTTGGGATTTAAGTCTTGGGCTGTTCATAATGTTATCTATATGAGTGCAAAAAAAAAAATTTCAGCTCAGCTCTGAATCACAATTGGACTGGAGATTCGCAAAAGGGAAGATCTTTAAGAATTTTTCTTTCTTTTACCAAAAGATAACATACATTCCCAGTAAAAAGATAATTAGAAATGAATTTAAAATGTACAGTGAGGGACAATATTAAGTCCCACCCATGTGTTTTCTACTTGTGATTATTTTAATGTTTTTAAAAAAATATTATATATTTTTTTATGGAAACTTTCATGGTTCAAACCTAGAAAATTTCCAATAAAGATTTTTTTTTTATAAAAAAAATGAAATAATCAGAAGTTGAAAACGCATGGGTGGGACTTAATATTGACCCTCACTCAAGGGCGGAAACAAGGGGGAGGGGGTAAAGGGGGTAATTACCCCCTGAGATTTGAAAAAAATACTTTTTTTCGAAAAAAATATGTATTTTTAATGTAAAATTTTAAAAATGAATACTTAAAAATTTGTATTTATATTCTGGCAAACAAGTACAGAATGCGCCTTTAAATTATCGAAATTTGGAAAAAATGTGTGCTGTGCGACCAGTCACTCCAGATTACCCCCCCCCCCCGAGAAACACCTCTGGATTCGCCACTGCCCTCACTGGTACAGTGGGGGTGCCTAACTTGAATATAAAATTTCAACTTTCTAGCTTTTTTCGTTCTTGAGATATTTTGTTCATAGACAGACAGACTATGTCTCGAAAACCACTTTTTTGGATTCAGGGGACCTCAAAACGTGAAGATCCATTAAAATCTCGACATCGAATTTTTGACATAAATCCAATACTTTATATATTAACATATATAGAGGTAAGAGAAAGTTAGTGTGCCTGGTTCACATGATTGACATGAATCGTGAAATATTTTTACCACTCTTTAAAGTCTATATGGTTTCAGATGCCGAAAGATTTTAAAAAAATAGTAAAAATATTCTCTTGTGAAAAAAGTTATTAAGCTTAGAGTAAATTTAGAAAAATAAAAAGTAACTTGAATCGCATTTGTTTAGATAAGAGCAATTGATTGATTGAAATTAGAAAAAAATAAATTAATTAATTATTAAGATGAAGATGTGAATTAACAGGAACAGGTAGATGTAGGCAGCCAGCAAAGAATAAAAACTTTATTTAAATATCGTCGCTGTTTCGGGAACGCATCGCTCCCATCTTCAGGACGTAAATTGTTAATGTTGTTTAGATTGATTCATGTAGGTCATACAAAATTATAATACAAATTTGCATATACCATTAAATGTATGTTTAATTGTCTGTGAGAATTGTCCTGAAGAAGGGAGCGATGCGTTCCCGAAACGTCGACGATATTTAAATAAAGTTTTTATTCTTTACTGGCTGCCTACATCTAATATTTATAATTTAATTTCATATTCATCCCTTTACCTCATAACATTTCATCCTCATTAATTTAATCTCAACCTCAGACAAAGAAAAAAGATCAAATTTATTTTATTTTTAATTTAATCAATCAATTTGCAAACCCCCCGGGTCTGGCGTAGTAGGTAGCGTCAGGGGCGTATATAGAAATTTTTTCGGGGGGGGGCCCGAACTCAAAAATTTTTCTGCGGAAAATTTTTTTTTCAAGAAACTATATTTTTTTCACACGAAATTTTTTGCGGAACATTTTTTCTATTGCGGAACCAAAGTTGTCCATCCTGCGGAAAAATTTGTTGCGCTGATGTCTGTATATCCCTATATATGTATATGTGTTTGGGAAATTTCGGGGGGGCCGGGCCCCCGGCCCCCCCCCCATAAATACGCCCCTGGGTAGCGTGCCTACCTCCTATACCAAACGTCGCAGGTTCGGACCCAGGCAGTCCGATGATTTTATTTAAGCCATTTGGATACCAGATGGCTTAAATAGAAATGCCTGAACCCCCAAATTGATATATTAATTACAACGGTTATCGTCAAAGTCTTATATGGCCTAAGTTGCCGAAAAGACTGTGTAAATGTGTGTGTGTGTGTGTGAGTGTGAATGAGAAAAAAGTGTGAATGTTTTTTTTTTTAAAAAAAAATTTGCAAACACATTTTTTATTTTATTTTTTTTAATTCAATGAATTAGATGTATTAATAAATTTCATAGGAAAAAAGCTCATTCCATCATACCACTAAAATATCAAAGAAAATATAACTGTATAATTAAGATATTCAAATTTTTTAATAAATTATTATTTTTGTTAATGTTTTAAAGAAAAAAGATACGAGCTTTTCTTTTTAAATCCTACGTCACTTTCCTAATATAAATAGGCCTATATTAATAAATAAAAAAAGAACAATAGAAGTGCTGTTGATTCAGGGGCGGATTAAAGGGGGGGGGGGGGGCGATCGCCCCTCCCCCCCGAGAAGAAATTCATAAAGTTATAAAAACTAGTAATCTAAAGAAATTATGTTTTCCGCTCTTTAATTTCAATTGAATTTGTTACCAATCAATTTAGATAAATAGGAAAGGGGTCTAAATGGCCATAGATGCCGACAAAGTCCTTAAATAAAAAAAAAATTAAAAAAAAAACTCGCCCCCCACGACAAAATTGCATTAATCCGCCACTGTGTTGATTCGACACTAAGATTTTCTTCTAGTTACGAACCTAATATTCGGACTTTTAAATTGTAAAAGGAATTAATTCCTCGAATGAAACTCGAAAGTAATAATAAATAAATGAATAGATTTATTATTAAGGTAATGAATAATTTAAAAGAATGAGCGTTTTTAGAATAAGTCTTTTATGGAGATCTAATGCAAAAGACCTTAGAAATTGAACAAGTTGTGACCTGCAGATGGGAATGAAAGATTTCAAGTAAAATTAATTGAATGCATCAATAAGATACAAGGATTATAATTTTAGAGGTTTACTAGTTAGGCCTACTTAATTCTTTGTAAATATCCTAATGAAAATAGGAATATGGGATCGAAATATTAGCATTTCTATTAAATAAAAAAAAAGTTTGGTTTGACGAACAGACAGAGAGAATACTTGGAAATTTTATATAAGTTTAGATTAGATTAGTTAACAGAAATTTAAACATAAAATTGAAAAAAAAAAAAATTTTATCCAGATTAAATATAAATTTCTACATATAGGCCTATTCAGTACCCCCTTGGCAAGCAACACTAAGCATTTGAGCAAAATCGGCCAAAGACTAGTACTTTGATGATTTACTTTTTCGCTTTTCTCAGTTAACTTGTTTTGGAGACCTATTCGTATGATTATTCAAAAAAAATACGATTCAGTTTTTACAAGTTAGGCCTAATGATGGATTAAGTTATTCCAGAAGTTGGACCCGATATCTCTAGTCTAACCGAGGGACCAAGCAATGATTAAGTATTCGAAGACTTAGTACCAAGGAAACGCATGATGGTACAGTGAAGGTCAATATTAAGTCCCACCCAAGTGTTTTCTACTTGTGATTGTTTCATTGTTTTTATAAAAGAAAATGAAATCTTTATTGAAATTTTCTAGATTTGAACCATGAAAGTTTCCAAAAATATATATTTTTTTAAAAACAATAAAATAATCACAAGTAGAAAACGCATGGGTGGGACTTAATATTGTCCCTCACTGTACTTGCTTGACTAGTAAAGTAATATAGTCATAAAATATGTTAAATATTATTTTAATATTCTTATGAGGGATAATATGAAATCGAAGATAATTTTAATGTAAACATCTTCTTAACATCTAAAAGACATTAAGAAGCTACCGAAACGTTATACTCAAAGGTCTAAAATAAAATCACTGTAAATTATTGTGCATTCATTTCATTTCAAAATTAAAACGTCTCACCCTTCAAATAATATTTAAATATAAGACATTCATATAGCCCTATATTATAATATATGAACAAGTATGAACGAGACTATAGGCTTAGTTAGAATAAGGAAAAATCCTTTCACTTTCAAGTACTATATTCATTTAGAATTAATTATACATCTCAGTATTTTGCAAAATATTCATTTCTTTAGTTAGTAATTTCGAATTATATTAGCGATGGTGAGAGAGATTAATTAAAATGGACTAACGAGAGAAAAGAACTCGAAGCAAACATGTTTGAAATGGTATTTGTAAGAATCTGACTTAAAAAAAATGGATAAAATAAAATATGCACTTATGAAATTGCCAATAAGTAAGGGAGCAAAGAATATTAACCGATGGCATGCACTCATATATGGTTCAAAAAAAATATTGAGGAATTGTTAAATTTTTATATTAATTATAAAGATTATATGTTTAAAGTGTATAATAAACAAATAAGAAGTAATATTGAATCGAAATACCTAAGCAAAACGATTGAGAAAGGAGAGCGAACGGCGGAGCCTGCTAGCTGGCGTCATGGCTGCCGGTCAAATGAGAGCGCGTCGCTTTCCTGAGAGAAACGAGCGCGGAGACGTTGTTAGGTCAAGAGTCCCCCCCTCTACTAATCTGCCCAAGCGCCTTGTATTGCCTTAATAGCAGGTGTACCATGGCGCCAAAGAATACAGCCCCGTGATTGGTTAATTAGTGAGGAGTGGGAATCGACTGCAGAGAGGGGAGGGGGGGAGATGGGAGTGGGGGGAGAGGGGAGTGGAGGGAGGTCTCCTACCCAACTTTTTTTAAATTATATTAATAGTTAGAATATGAGGGGAGAGTGGAAGATTCCATTTTATCATTTAAATAAAAGGGGAGTCAGGTAGTGAATAAAGAGCAGATCTTTTCTATTAGGCCTATTTCAATAAATATTAAAGACTACCAACCAATAGGATATAAGTTTTTTTAACACAGAGAGGCAGAGAGAGAGGGAAAGAGAGAGAGATAGAGACAGATCTTTTATAATCTCTCTCTCTCTCTCTCTCTCTTTCTCTTATCAAATTGGAAAGAAAATTTCTATTTATATCAAATGAAAAAAATATTTAGATTGACATTACATGTAAAAAATCTGGGCAAAAACAAATGTCTTAAATTAAGAGACAAAATTCGCTATCTAATATTTAATTTGATCAAGTGATAAAAAATTTTTTTTTAGAAGTATGCAGTAACACAGAGCTAGAGGTCTCGCGTCTTGTTTCACGGATCAGAGTTTCGCTTCATGTCCTGAGCAATAAAATTTTTCTAAAGCATATCGGCTATCAATTCTAATTATATTTTTAAAAAAGATCAAAACACATGGATCAGTCAAATTATATGGCCCCAATAAAAACAAATGGATTCAATTAATACTGAAGAGTGAATTAAAAAAATATTTTCCTGATTTCAACTTACTAGCTCTTTTCGTTCTTGAGATATTTTGTTCACAGATACACAGACAGACCATGTCGCGAATACAAGGGCGGATCCAGAGATGTTTCTCAGGAGGGTAATCTGGTGTGACTGGTCGCACAGTACACAATTTTTTCTTAATTTCGGTAATTTA
Source organism: Euborellia annulipes (assembly GCA_023213315.1). Lineage (NCBI taxonomy): Eukaryota > Metazoa > Arthropoda > Insecta > Dermaptera > Anisolabididae > Euborellia > Euborellia annulipes. Next base: position 4,490 of record JAKCPI010017733.1, on the reverse strand, counting down.
AAGGCGCATTCTGTACTTGTTTGCCAGAATATAAATACAAATCAAATTTTTAAGTATTAATTTTTAAAAAGCCCCCGAGTTTGGTGTAGTTGGTAGCGTGCCTACCTCCTATACCAAGCGTCGCGGGTTCGGACCCCAGGCAGTCCGATGTTTTTTTTTAAGCCATTTGGATACCAGATGGCTTAAATAGAAATGCCTGGACCCCTAATAGATATTATCATATATAACGGTTATCGTAAAGCCTTATATGGCCTAAGTTGCCGACAAGACTGTGGGAGTCTGAGTGTGAATGAGAAAAATCTGGTGTGACTGGCGCACAGCACACAACTTTCTCTTACCTTCGGTAATTGAAAGTTGTGTACTGTGCTTGTCACACCAGATTTTTTGTGTCGACATGTATTTAGTTTCCGACAGTAGGGTACAATTGAATTCAAGATGTAAAATTTATAAGTATGACAAAATATTTATATTTTGATACCATGGCAACCATTTCTCCTATCTTTTCTATGGAGTACAAGAGTAAAGTGGTCTTCAGAAGATTTCAATCACAAAATGAGAATATACATTTTATAGAGAATCTAAAAAATAATTGATTTTTGAATTTAAAAAAAAATCGTTGGAGCAAATTTTGAGAAAATCGAAAAAAACTGAAAAAGTGAATCAGTAAAGTGCTAGTACTTTTTGGTCGATTTTGTTCAAAAGCTTCGTGTCACGTCCCATGGGGGTGCCTAACTTAAATATAAAATTTCAACCTCCTGGCTCTTCTCGTTCTTGAGATATTTTGTTCACAGACAACACAGACAACAAGACAGACAGACAGACAGACAGACAGACCATGTCGCGAAAACCACTTTTTTGGATTCAGGGGACCTCAAAACGTGAAGATCCATCAAAATCTCGACATCGAATTTTTGACATGAATCCAATACTTTCTCTCTATATATATATTACATATATACATAGGTAAGAGAAAGTAAAAAAGGGGTGAAAGTTTAAAATTTTACATTAAAAATATTTTTTTTTTTTTGGAAAAAGTATATTTTTTTAATCTCGGGGGGGGGGGGTAATTATCCCCTTTACCCCCTCCCCCGTATCCGCCCTTGAGCGAAATCCACTTTTTGACTCAGGGGACTATATCCATCAAAATCTCGACATCGAACATGCATCCAATACTTTATTTCTATATATATTAACATATATAGGTAAGAGAAAGTAAAAAAAAATTATTGTAATTGTAAATTATTGTAAATAGATAGTAAAAAACTGGGAGGTGAATCTGACAAATATCTTAAAATATATACAAGTCTATCTAGGGTATATTTATTTATATTTGACCATAGCATTATTCAATTTATTTAATATTAATTCTGTATATTGGGGAGAGTAGGGGGATGGTCAGGTCTTAAAGGCTTAAAGCCACCAAGCCCCAATCAAAAGCCTGCAATTGGAAATTTTAATTATTAATAAATATTTAATTTAAATTTTAGTTAATAAGATTTTTATTTTCAACCCTTAAACCACCCTTACGTAAATAAAAAAATGTTAATAAAGATATAAGCTAAAAAGATTTTAATGTCAAAAAAAGAAAAAAAAAAAAGTATTTTTTATAGAAACTCATATCTCCCTCCCCCTTTCCTCCCCCTGCCCCTAATGACATATATAAAATACGTAATAATTAATTTAATACTCGTAAAATTCGAAGATAAGTTTAAAATCGGATTTTTTATAATTTTTTTTTTATTAATTAGGCCTACCTTTAATAGTAAGATGCTCCAAGGGGTGAGAAGGCTGTTGATATGACCGGGGTGAGTTGTATTATTATTCACTTTAAAATAAATTCACGCACTTGAGTAAGAAAGACGAGATCTGCGCGCAGCGCCTGGCAGGCTACAACCCGACTGACTGAGTCACTCTCTCTTGAAAAGGAATAAAAATAAATAAATATTACAATTCCCATTCGAATAAAAAACAAAACAAAACATGTTACTCTTATCTTAGATTATTTTTAGATAGAAAAAAATATCAAAAGACGATTTAAAATATTACAAATTCTTTCTTAAATATTTCTGACCATAAACTATAAATATAAAATATTTCCTATCTTCAACTAGAGATAATGAGAAATAAACACAAAAATAGTTTAAGTTAAGCATGCCTGAGAGGCGTTTATCCCTGGATGGGTGCCCTGAGAAATAAAATACTTAATGTTCGGTGTTAATTAGGGGTGTTCGACTATGAAAAAAAATAATGGAATATCGAATATCCAAAAAAAAAAAAAAAAAATCGAATATGATAAAAAAATAATCGAATTTTTTCCCCCTGGCGGAAAATTATTTTTTTATTAAATTAGGCCTATTTATTATTATACCCCCCCCCTCCCCAACAAAAAAAACGTAAGTTATAGAATTTTTTTATTATATAAAAAAAATTTTATTTTTAAATCATTTATTTTTTTGTTATAAACAAATAATTCCAAATTTATTTACCATCCCATCAGGGGCGGATTAAAGGGGGAGGGGGCGAGCGAGGGGGCGATCGCCCCCCTCCGAGATGAAATTCAAAACGTTATAAAAACTAGTAATCTAAAGAAATTATGATTTCCGCTCTTTAATTTCAATTAAATTTGTTACCAATCAATTTAATTAAATAGGAAAGGGGTCTAAATGGCCATAGATGCCGATAAAATCCTTAAATAAAAAAAATTAAAAAAAACCCCCCCCCCCGACAAAATTGCATTAATCCGCTACTGCATCCCATAACTTTGCTCTCAAGCTGATTGGAGAGGGGGCGGCCGGGGGTGCATTCACAGGGGGGGGGCTGTGAATGCACCCCCGCATTCACCCACCCTCGACCCTTGTAGCGCCGTCATAGATCGAAAAAATGAAAATAATTATGACAAACTAAATAAATATACAAATCAAGTAATTACCCGGAATCAGTGGTGTAACTACATTGATTGACAACCCCTCCCTCTGCAGGTACAGTGATGGTCAATATTAAGTCCCACCCATGCGTATTCTACTTGTGATTATTTCATTGTTTTTTTTGTTTTTTATAATACTATATATTTTTTAATGGAAACTTTCATGGTTCAAACCTAGAAAATTTCCAATAAAGATTTTCATTTTCTTTTATAAAAACAATGAAATAATCTAGTAGAAAAATAAAAGGCCGATGTTTATTTCTTTATTTAACAACCCACAGCGACGTTTCGGTGACCATATTCATGGTTTTTCTATTGACTGAACTCTAGCCATAAAGATGGTCGCATAGTCGACCGAAACGTCGCTGCTGGTTGTTAAATAAAGAAATAAACATAGCTGCTCGGCCTTTTATTTTTCTATTAGGGCCGACCGAAACAAGATTTTCAGACCGAAACCGAATATTCGGCCTCAACCTTAGTTTCGGCCGAAATCAGAAACTTGTATTTCCTATAAAAAAATTTATATTTTTTTTTTTTTGAAATTTTTTTCCCCTCCGTGAAAATCATTTGACCTTTTTTTAGGGAGACAAAATTTTTTTCTCCTTCAAGTGCAAATCATTTGACTTTTTTTTTGCATGCGAGTCTCATCCCATCTTTTCAGACTCAAGTTTCGGCTACTTTTTGGCCGAAACCATGATTTTGGAACCGAAACCGAATATTCGGTCGGTTCCTATTTTCTATTACATATTGATTCAGCTATTCACCTCCATTACATACAATGAAATAATCACAAGAAGAAAACGAATGGGTGGGACTTGATATTGTTCTTCACTGTACAAGCAAGACCCCCTCCGACCAAAAAAAATATTTGTCAATATAGAATTTCAAAGTTAAATTAATTAAATTAAAAAATTAATATATTTTTTTTTATTTATTTTATTTACAAGACGCACTTTTTCAAACAAATATAGATAATGACCATATAGCCGTATATAGATTTGAAAAATTTAAGAGGTCGCCCGGGCCCCCTCGGCCCTTCCCCTTATATACGCCTCTGCTTTAAATAAAAAAGAATCAGAGAGAGATAATATATAGATAAGGGTAGGGGCGCCGGAACGAATTTGAATCAGGGGGGGGGGCAAAAAAATTTTTTTTAGAAAATTAAAATAATTTGATATGATCAAATAGTATAAAAACAAAAACAAATCTACTATAAAACTTTAAAAATTTTAAATAAAATCACAATTTTAATAAAATTAAAATTTTAAAAAAATTTGCTAGTGATTTTATCAAAAATTTTTGGAAAAAATTTGGAAAAAAATGAATTTCTTACTCTTTTAATTTTTTTTTTAATTCAGAAGATTTTATTTTTCATAAGTAAAAATATATCATTTTTAGAAATAAATGAAATAAAAGAAGAGAATTTTGCCCCCCTCTGCCCCCCCCTGTAGGATGCCAGGGGGGCAATGTACTCTTGCCCCCCCCAGTTCCGGCGCCTATGGATAAGGGGAATAATGTTTCGAAGCCACATCACACTCAAAAAATCGCAACATCTGTTATTATCTCT
>JAKCPI010017732.1:0-14032 GCA_023213315.1 Euborellia annulipes | reverse complement strand
TAACGTCAGGAAAATACGTCATCTGAAAAAAAATAAAAATTTGAATTAGTTTAGCTTATTTTATTTTAATGTCAATAACTATTGTATATGAAATTTTACCTATAATCTGAAAAATTGGCAAGATTGTTTTTTTGGGCCCTCCTCACTCCCCTTACTTGAGCCCACCAATCCTCTCAAAATTAAGTTACCTAAAAAAAAAAAAAAAATTAGTTTCCATATTTTAATTTTATCACTTAATGAAAATTTACTTACTTTTGCATTGAGAATTAATCTTGAAGACTTCTTTTTTATGTGCACTTCACAATACGAATTTATAAAATATATTAAATTATAATAAAATTAATTTTTAAGTTATAATTTAATTTAAATTATAAAAAAATAGAAAAATTCATTTTAAAAAGTAAAAATGAGTGAATGTAAGAAATTTAATATAAAAATGCAGCAGAAAATGTCAAATTGGATCACCCATCACAAACTTAAATAAACAGTGGTATACCTACCCCGAAAAGGCAAATTCCAAAAGAGGCGCCTTTAAATTTGTATTTACTTACTCTGTAAATTAAAGATTCAAAACAACAAAATTCGACCAACGTCAAGAAAATACAAGTCATCTGAAAAATATAAGATTTGAATTAGTTTTGCTCATTTTAATTTTATGTATATGAAATTTACTTACTTATTAAATCGCGTAATACTTAATCTTGAAGATTTCTTTTTCTATAAAATAAAACAAAAGAAAATTTGGAAAGAAATTAAAAAAGAATTTAGGCCGAAATTCGCGAACAATTCTTTTTATTATTCGCATCATTCGCGAATTTTCAAAAAAAGAATTGCGATTTACGAAACCGTAAGTCGGGCGCCTGAAGAAATCATATCAGTGAGAATGAACGTGATTTTTTGGATTACGAGTAAACGAGAGACCAGGGGGCTGAAAGAGATCCTACCTAGCCTAACTAAAGATACGAATTGTAAGTGTATATACCCGGTCCCCACCATCAGATCGGCGGGGCCCTCGGGCCTGTCCCTGGCCTTAAGGGTATGCGTTATTTACATCCAGGCTATCCCTGGAAAAACGACATCCCTCCCTGACTCTCGTTTACCCATAGAGCCACCTCAAACCCACCCTCAAAGATACAAAACCAGCAGACTCCCTTTGCGTCTTTGAAAGACGTCTTTTCGGAAGCTTACAAGAACACTAGAGAACCTGGGCCTCAATCTATCAATCAGATCTGACCGCATCTCCTTATGAATCGTTCATGGGCAAAACAATGAGAATATAATTCATTTTACCTCTCTGTTGGATCCTAAATACAAATACAATCAAGGGACCCTGACAAAACGAACTAGCTAAAGATTAGAGAAGACACCTGAAGCTAATAACAACGACGAATTTCCAACAGAGACCTAAATTGAAGAATATTCTCGTTGGTTTCTCCACACTAGCTTCATGCGGAGTAGCTACAGGTTCTTAAAAAAATAAAATCCCTCTCGTTGGCATGGTGCATCCCTCCGCCCCTCTTTATTTAAACTATTAAACTACAATTTAAGGTGTGCATATGAATTTTCAAATTATAGATCGAAAAGTGAATACATTTATGTTTGTATTACGAATATAAATCACACCTTAAGTTCTAGGTACCAAGTTGATGATGTCCCTCGGTGCAGGAGAGAGAGGCATCCTCTCTCCCGACGCAGGTGGGGAGGAAGTCTAATCTAATTTTTAATAAAATGTAAAAAAAAAAATTAAGTTAAATTTTTAAAAAAAGATTTTTATAAAAATTTATATCAAATTTTTGAAAACTTTTTTAAAACTTTTTTAATGAAATTAAAATTTAATTAAATAATTAGAAATGAAAATTTTAAAATGCATATTAATTAAAAGTGAAAATTATTTTATTTTTAATTTATTCTATAAAACGATTATTTCTCAAAATTATCTATTAAAAAAAAATTTATTGTTGATTGATTTTAAAAAAGAGCTAATTCTATTTGGGTTCAGCTGAAAAAAAGCAACATCCTAATAAAAGCTAATCTAATCTACCCCCTTCAAAATTCTTGCACCATGCTTAATATACCTTTGTTCTGTTGACCCACAGAAATCTGTAACAAAAATAGAAAAAAATGAAATTAGAATAAGATCATTTATATATTTTTGGATTTATGTGTGTATGTTTAGAGAATAAAATATTCACCTCCTGAGGGGTTGACGGTCGCTCGAAGCTCCTTGCACTCGTAGAGCTGATCCATCGAAGCTCGCTGCACTCGTAGAGCTGATCCATCGAAGCTCGCTGCACTCGTAGAGCTGATCCAGTTGATTCCACTATTTGAAAGTTAAACACTGAGCACTGAACACTAAACACTTAACACTGATCAAAATTGCACTGGGGGAACCCAACCCTGCAAAAGAAAAATTGTTTAAGAATCTATTCCTTAGAGTTCTAGCAATCTAGTGAAAAAAATGTTACTTACCAAAATATAGAAATTGTCGGAATCCTGGGCCGGAGAGACGGCCCTGTAACAATGTCAAGCCCTCTCTGCACAACTAAAGGCGATGCTTTGTTCGAACTTGAGTCAAGCAGACAATCGCAGCAGGTAAAACTAGAAAGAAAAAAAAAGAAAGAGAATTAGGAAAAGTTTTCCACTCATACGTAGCCCTATATATATAGGCTATACATATATATTTATATATACACACAAACACACATTTAATAGATATTTAGTTAATATTTTTCAAATATTTGGCATAATTGGGACAAAAAGTGCTAAAAATATTTTAAGCCTCCCAATTTGGGATTTAAGTCTTGGGCTGTTCATAATGTTATCTATATGAGTGCAAAAAAATCTGGTGTGACTGGCGCACAGCACACAACTTTCTCTTACCCTTCGGTAAGAGAAAGTTGTGCACTGTCGACACCAGATTTTTTGTGTCAGATATTTAGTTTTCCATAGCACCTTAGTTTCAAACTTGCATTTTAAATGTTGATTGCTTGAAATAAACTATGGTTATTTTTCAAAATTTTAATCTCATATTTGGACATTTTATACACAATATAGATTCGTAAATAAATACAAAATTTCATAAGAATTGGAAAAAAAATTTTAAATGCGTAAAAAGTTCCAAAGGGGACCCCCTTTTGAATCGAAATTAACATACAAATCCCTATAGGAAATTAACATTGGTCAAATGCGAAGATAAGGTAGAAAAATTTAAAACGCGTAGAAAGAGAGAAGATAGTTTTGTGAGAGAGAGATATGTTTTCTCCGAAAAAAAAAAATGGGCGTTTAAATAATAATTGATTTTTAATCTAATAAAAAAGAAAAAGATTTAAATTCGGTTACCATGGCAACCATTTATTTCTCCTATCTTTCCTATGAAGCACAAGAGTAAAGTGTGCTTCAAACAATTTTGAGGGCAAAACGAGAATATACATTTGAAAGAGCATCTAAAAAATAATTGATTTTTGAATTTTAATCAAAATCGTTAGAGCGAATTTTTGAGAAAATCGAAAAAAACTGAAAAAGTACATCAGTAAAGTACTAGTACTTTTTGGCCGATTTTGATTAAAAGCTTATTTTGTCGGTCCCAGGGGGTGTTTAACTTAAATATAAAATTTCAGCCTCCTAGCTCAATTCCTTCATGCTTAAAATTGAACACACACACACACACACAGACAGACACCAGACAGACAGACAGACCATGTCGCGAAAACCACTTTTTGGATTCAGGGGACCTCAAAACGTGAAGATCCATCAAAATCTCGACATCGAATTTTTGACATGAAACCAATACTTTCTCTCTCTATATATTTCATATATAGGGTACGAGAAAGTAAAATTTCAGCTCAGCTCTGAATCACAATTGGACTGGAGATTCGCAAAAGGGAAGATCTTTAAGAATTATTCTTTCTTTTACCAAAAGATAACATACATTCCCAGTAAAAAGATAATTAGAGATGAAATTAAAATGTACAGTGAGGGACAATATTAAGTCCCACCCATGTGTTTTCTACTTGTGATTATTTTAATGTTTTTAAAAAAATATTATATATTTTTTTATGGAAACTTTCATGGTTCAAACCTAGAAAATTTCCAATAAAGATTTTTTTTTTTATAAAAAAAAATGAAATAATCAGAAGTTGAAAACGCATGGGTGGGACTTAATATTGACCCTCACTCAAGGGCGGAAACAAGGGGGAGGGGGGTAAGGGGGGTAATTACCCCCTGAGATTTGAAAAAAAATACTTTTTTTCGAAAAAAAAAATGTATTTTTAATGTAAAATTTTAAAAAATGAATATTTAAAAATTTGATTTGTATTTATATTCTGGCAAACAAGTACAGAATGCGCCTTTAAATTAGCGAAATTTGGAAAAAATGTGTGCTGTGCGACCAGTCACTCCAGATTACCCCCCCCCCCCGAGAAACACCTCTGGATTCGCCACTGCCCTCACTGGTACAGTGGGGGTGCCTAACTTGAATATAAAATTTCAACTTTCTAGCTTTTTTTCGTTCTTGAGATATTTTGTTCATAGACAGACAGACTATGTCTCGAAAACCACTTTTTTGGATTCAGGGGACCTCAAAACGTGAAGATCCATTAAAATCTCGACATCGAATTTTTGACATGAATCCAATACTTTATATATTAACATATATAGAGGTAAGAGAAAGTTAGTGTGCCTGGTTCACATGATTGACATGAATCGTGAAATATTTTTACCACTCTTTAAAGTCTATATGGTTTCAGATGCCGAAAGATTTTAAAAAATAGTAAAAATATTCTCTTGTGAAAAAAGTTATTAAGCTTAGAGTAAATTTAGAAAAATAAAAAGTATCTTGAATCGCATTTGTTTAGATAAGAGCAATTGATTGATTGAAATTAGAAAAAAATAAATTAATTAATTATTAAGATGAAGATGTGAATTAACAGGAACAGGTAGATGTAGGCAGCCAGCAAAGAATAAAAACTTTATTTAAATATCGTCGATGTTTCGGGAACGCATCGCTCCCATCTTCAGGACGTAAATTGTTAATGTTGTTTAGATTGATTCATGTAGGTCATACAAAATTATAATACAAATTTGCATATACCATTAAATGTATGTTAAATTGTCTGTGAGAATTGTCCTGAAGAAGGGAGCGATGCGTTCCCGAAACGTCGACGATATTTAAATAAAGTTTTTTTTCTTTGCTGGCTGCCTACATCTAATATTTATAATTTAATTTCATATTCATCCCTTTACCTCATAACATTTCTTTTCCACATTTTAATTCAATGAATTAGATGTATTAATAAATTTCATAGGAAAAAAGCTCATTCCATCATACCACTAAAATATCAAAGAAAATATAACTGTATAATTAAGATATTCAAATTTTTTAATAAATTATTATTTTTGTTAATGTTTTAAAGAAAAAAGATACGAGCTTTTCTTTTTAAATCCTACGTCACTTTCCTAATATAAATAGGCCTATATTAATAAATAAAAAAAGAACAAGAGAAGTGCTGTTGATTCAGGGGCGGATTAAAGGGGGGGGGGCGAGGGGAGCGATCGCCCCCCCCCCCCCCCCGAGAAGAAATTCATAAAGTTATAAAAACTAGTAATCTAAAGAAATTATGATTTCCGCTCTTTAATTTCAATTGAATTTGTTACCAATCAATTTAAATAAATAGGCGGGGGGAAAGAAAAAAAAAAAAAAATTTAAATAAATAGGAAAGGGGTCTAAATGGCCATAGAAGCCGACAAAGTCCTTAAATAAAAAAAAAAAATCGCCCCCACGACAAAATTGCATTAATCCGCCACTGTGTTGATTCGACACTAAGATTTTCTTCTAGTTATGAACCTAATATTCGGACTTTTAAATTGTAAAAGGAATTAATTCCTCGAATGAAACTCGAAAGTAATAATAAATAAATGAATAGATTTATTATTAAGGTAATGAATAATTTAAAAGAATGAGCGTTTTTAGAATAAGTCTTTTATGGAGATATAATGCAAAAGACTCTAGAAATTAAACAAGTTGTGACCTGCAGATGGAAATGAAAGATTTCAAGTAAAATTAATTGAATGCATCAATAAGATACAAGGATTATAATTTTAGAGGTTTACTAGTTAGGCCTACTTAATTCTTTGTAAATATCCTAATGAAAATAGGAATATGGGATCGAAATATTAGCATTTCTATTAAATAAAAAAAAAGTTTGGTTTGACGAACAGACAGAGAGAATACTTGGAAATTTTATATAAGTTTAGATTAGATTAGTTAACAGAAATTTAAACATAAAATTGAAAAAAAAAAAAATTTTATCCAGATTAAATATAAATTTCTACATATAGGCCTGCCTATTCAGTACCCCCTTGGCAAGCAACACTAAGCATTTGAGCAAAATCGGCCAAAGACTAGTACTTTGATGATTTACTTTTTCGCTTTTCTCAGTTAACTTGTTTTGGAGACCTATTCGTATGATTATTCAAAAAAAAATACGATTCAGTTTTTACAAGTTAGGCCTAATGATGGATTAAATTATTCCAGAAGTTGGACCCGATATCTCTAGTCTAACCGAGGGACCAAGCAGTGGCGTAGCGAGGGGGGAGCAAGGGGGTCATCATGCCCCCGGGCGCTACTCACAAAGGGGCGCCAAATGGTCCGAAAAACAAAAAATTGCTGGATAATTTTTTCTCAAATTTAAAGCCTAGCTTGAGCCGATGACTTTATTTATTTATTAATTTGCGAGTATATTTTACATATAATATTATATGGTTTTCGAATGAGGGGGGGCGCTAAAAGGTATTGTGCCCCGGGCGCGAATTAAGCTCACTACGCCACTGGGACCAAGCAATGATTAAGCATTCGAAGACTTAGTACCAAGAAAACGCATGATGGTACAGTGGATGTCAATATTAAGTCCCACCCAAGCGTTTTCTACTTGTGATTGTTTCATTGTTTTTATAAAAGAAAATGAAAATCTTTATTGGAAATTTTCTAGATTTGAACCATGAAAGTTTCCAAAAAAATATATTTTTTTAAAAACAATAAAATAATCACAACTAGAAAACGCAAGGGTGGGACTTAATATTATCCCTCACTGTACTTGCTTGACTAGTAAAGTAATATAGTCATAAAATATGTTAAATATTATTTTAATATTCCTATGAGGGATAATATGAAATCGAAAATAATTTTAATGTAAACATCTTCTTAACATCTAAAAGACATTAAGAAGCTACCGAAAAGTTATACTCAAAGGTCTAAAATAAAATCACTGTAAATTATTGTGCATTCATTTCATTTCAAAATTAAAACGTTTCACCCTTCAAATAATATTTAAATATAAGACATTCATATAGCCCTATATTATAATATATGAACAAGTATGAACGAGACTATAGGCTTAGTTAGAATAAGGAAAAATCCTTTCACTTTCAAGTACTATATTCATTTAGAATTAATTATACATCTCAGTATTTTGCAAAATATTCATTTCTTTAGTTAGTAATTTCGAATTATATTAGCGATGGTGAGAGAGATTAATTAAAATGGACTAACGAGAGAAAAGAACTCGAAGCATACATGTTTGAAATGGTATGTGTAAGAATCTGACTTAAAAAAAATGGATAAAATAAAATATGCATATATGAAATTGCCAATAAGTAAGGGAGCAAAGAATATTAACCGATGGCATGCACTCATATATGGTTCAAAAAAAATATTGAGGAATTGTTAAATTTTTATATTATTTATAAAGATTATATGTTTAAAGTGTATAATAAACAAAATAATAAGAAATATTGAATCGAAATACCTAGGCAAAACGATTGAGAAAGGAGAGAGACCGGCGGAGTCTGCTAGCTGGCGTCATGGCTGCCGGTCGAATGAGAGCGCGTCGCTTTCCTGAGAGAGACGAGCGCGGAGACGTTGTTAGGTCAAGAGTCCCCCCCTCTACTGATTTGGCCAAGCGCCTTGTATTGCCTTAATAGCAGGTGTACCATGGCGCCAAAGAATACAGCCCCGTGATTGGTTAATTAGTGAGGAGTGGGAATCGACTGCAGAGAGGGGAGTGGGGGGAGAGGAGAGTGGGGAGAGAGGGGAGTGGGGGAGGTCTCCTACCCAACTTTTTTACTTTCTCTTAGCCTATATATGAAATATATAGGAGAGAAAGTATTGCGATCATGTCAAAAATTCGATGTCGAGATTTTGATGGATATACATGTTTTGAGGTCCCCTGAGTCCAAAAAAGTGGGTCCCGCAAATTGGTCTGTGTGTGTGTGTGTATGTGTGTGTGTGTGTGTGTGTGTCGTCTGTATGTGTGGACAGATTTTTAGCATGAAGGAATTGAGCTACCGGATTGAAATTTTATATTTAACTTAGGTACCTTCCCACACGCTCAAAATAAGCTTTTGAACAAAATCGGCCAAAAAGTACTAGTACTTTACTGATGTACTTTTTCAGTTTTTTTCGATTTTCTCAAAATTCCCTCCAAGGATTTTTTTTAAAATTCAAAAATCAATTATTTTTTAGATGCTCTTTAAAATGTATATTCTCATTTTGCCGTTGAAATCTTCTGAAGACCACTTTACTCTTGTTCTTCATAGGAAAGATAGAAATGGTTGCCATGGTAACGGAATTTAAATCTTTTTCTTTTTATTAGATTAAAAATCAATTATTATTTAAATTCCCATTTTTTTTTTAAATTTATTTGTGTCTTTAATTGTTTCAAAGAAAACATATATGTCTCTCTCTCACTTGCAAACATTATCGCCTGTCTCTACTCTTTTTAAATTCCCTTTCCACCTTATCTTCGCATAGAAACAATGTTAATTTCCTATAGGGATTTGTATGTTAATTTCGATTCAAAAGGGGGTCCCCTTTGGAACTTTTTACGCATTTAAAATTTTTTTTTCCAATTCTTATGAAATTTTGTATTTATTTACGATTCTATATTGTGTATAAAATGTCCAAATATGAGATTAAAATTTTGAAAAATAACCATAGTTTATTTCAAGCAGTCAACATTTAAAATGCAAGTTTGAAACTAAGGTGCTATCGGAAACTAAATATATCTCGACACAAAAAATCTGGTGTGACCAGCACAGTGCGCAACTTTCTCTTACCGAAGGGTAAGAGAAAGTTGTGTGCTGTGCGCCAGTCACACCAGATTTTTTAAATTATATTAATAGTTAGAATATGAGGGGAGAGTGGAAGATTCCATTTTATCATTTAAATAAAAGGGGAGTCAGGTATAGTGAATAAAAAGCAGATCTTTTCTATTAGGCCTATTTCAATAAATATTAGACTACAAAGCAATAGGATATAAGAGTTTTTTAAATATTTTTTACACTTGCACTTTTTTCATGCTTTAAATTGGATACACACCACACAGACACACAGAGAGAAAAGAGAGAGACAGATCTTTTATAATCTCTCTCTCTCTCTCTCTTTCTCTTATCAAATTGGAAAGAAAATTTCTATTTATATCAAATGAAAAAAATATTTAGATTGACATTACACCTGAGCAATAAAATTTTTCTAAAGCATATCGGCTATGAATACTAATTATATTTTTAAAATATGGGGATTGACTTCCCCGAGACTTTCTCGTATATTCTTTTGGAATTACGTCTGGGTGTGTGTAAACACGATTGCTTAAAACCAAAGCAGCTAGATCGATGAAATTTGGTATACGCTCCTTACACTAAAATTGAGATTTCTATCAACTTTTGAGTAAATAAGTCACTTGGAGTAGTACTTTACTTAAAAAGTTTTTTCGAAAATTTTGAAATTTTCAATTTTTTGTTATATTATAATAAAATACTCATTTTAAAAAGTTTTTATTTTTGATTTTTCGAAAACTGAATAGTTTTTGAAATAATCACAGAAGAAATAGAAAATTTTCAGTTAATTTTGATAAAAAATCAAAACAAAATCATACAGGTGTCATTAAAAAAAGGGTAAATATAAACAAATTCATTTGTTTCACAAATTCATTTGTTTATATTTGCCCTTTTTTTAATGACACTTGTTGATTTTGTTTTGATTTTTTATCAAAATTAACGAAAATTTTCTATTTCTTCTTTGATTATTTCAAAAACTATTCAGTTTTCGAAAAAAATGTCAAAGAATAAAAACTTTTTAAAATAGAGTATTTTATCATAATATAACAAAAAAAATTGAAAATTTCAAAATTTTCGAAAAACTTTTTAAGTAAAGTACTACTTCCAAGTGACGTATTTACTCCAAAAGTTGATAGAAATCTACAATTTTAGTGTAAGGGGCATATACCAAATTTCATCGATCTAGCTGCTTTGGTTTTTAAGCAATCGTGTTTACACACACACACACAGACATAATGCCAAAAATGGTTTTTTGGACTCAGGGAGGTCTAAAACGTGGAGAAACATCAAAATCTCGAAGTCGAATTTTTTTACGATTACATAACTTTCTCTATACGAGAAAGTAAAAAGATCAAAACACATGGTTCAGTCAAATTATATGGCCCCAATAAAAACAAATGGATTCAATAAATACTGAAGAGTGAATTAAAAAAATATTTTCCTGATTTCAACTTACTAGCTCTTTTCGTTCTTGAGATATTTTGTTCACACATACACAGCACACATCACACAGACAGACCATGTCGCGAATACAAGGGTGGATCCAGAGGTGTTTCTCGGGAGGGTAATTTGGTGTGACTGGTCGCACAGTACACAATTTTTTCTTAATTTCGGTAATTTAAAGGCGCATTCTGTACTTGTTTGCCAGAATATAAATACAAATCAAATTTTTAAGTATTAATTTTTAAAAAGCCCCCGAGTTTGGTGTAGTTGGTAGCGTGCCTACCTCCTATACCAAGCGTCGCGGGTTCGGACCCCAGGCAGTCCGATGTTTTTTTTAAGCCATTTGGATACCAGGTGGCTTAAATAGAAATGCCTGGACCCCTAATAGATATTATCATATATAAGGGTTATCGTAAAGCCTTATATGGCCTAAGTTGCCGACAAGACTGTGGGAGTATGAGTGTGAATGAGAAAAAAGGGTGAGTTAAAAAAAAAAATTTAAAATTTTGCATTAAAATATTTTTTTTTTTTTGGAAAAAGTATTTTTTTTTTAAATGTCGGGGGGGGGGGGAATTAACCCTTTACCCCCTCCCCTTGTATCCGCCCTTGAGCGAAATCCACTTTTTTGACTCAGGGGACCAAAAAGTGTATATCCATCAAAATCTCGACATCGAATTTTTGACATGCATCCAAAACTTTATTTCTATATATATTAACATATATAGGTAAGAGAAAGTAATAAAAAAAATTATTGTAATTGTAAATTATTGTAAATAGATAGTAAAAAACTGGGAGGTGAATCTGACAAATATCTTAAAATATATACAAGTCTATCTAGGGTATATTTATTTATATTTGACCATAGCATTATTCAATTTATTTAATATTAATTCTGTATATTGGGGAGAGTAGGGGGATGGTCAGGTCTTAAAGGCTTAAAGCCACCAAGCCCCAAATCAAAAGCCTGCAATTGGAAATTTTAATTATTAATAAATATTTAATTTAAATTTTAGTTAATAAGATTTTTATTTTCAACCCTTAAACCACCCCTACATAAATAAAAAAATGTTAATAAAGATATAAGCTAAAAAGATTTTAATGTCAAAATAAAGAAAAATAAAAAAAGTATTTTTTATAGAAACTCATATCTCCCTCCCCCCCTTTCCTCCCCCTGCCCCTAATGACATATATAAAATACGTAATAATTAATTTAATACTCGTAAAATTCGAAGATAAGTTTAAAATCGGATTTTTTATAATTTTTTTTTTTTTATTAATTAGGCCTACCTTTAATAGTAAGATGCTCCAAAGGGGTGAGAAGGCTGTTGATATGACCGGGGTGAGTTGTATTATTATTCACTTTAAAATAAATTCACGCACTTGAGTAAGAAAGACGAGATCTGCGCGCACCGCCTGGCAGGCTACAACCCGACTGACTGAGTCACTCTCTCTTGAAAAGGAATAAAAATAAATAAATATTACAATTCCCATTCGAATAAAAAACAAAACAAAACTTTTTATCTCTCATCTTAAATTATTTTTAGATTAAAAAAATATCAAAAGACGATTTTTATTTAAAATATTACAAATTCTTTCTTAAATATTTCTGACCATAAACTATAAATATAAAATATTTCCTATCTTCAACTAGAGATAATGAGAAATAAACACAAAAATAGTTTAAGTTAAGCATGCCTGAGAGGCGTTTATCTCTGGATGGGTGCCCTGAGAAATAAAATACTTAATGTTCGTTGTTAATTAGGGGTGTTCGACTATGAAAAAAAAATAATGGATTATCGAATATCCAAAAAAAAAAAAAAAAAAATCGAATATGATAAAAAAATAATCGAATTTTTTCCCCCTGGCGGAAAATTATTTTTTATTAAATTAGACCTATTTATTATTATACCCCCCCCTAACAAAAAAAAAACGTAAGTTATAGAATTTTTTTATTATCTTTATATAAAAACATTTTCATTTTTAAATCATTTATTTTTTTGTTATACACAAATAATTCCAAATTTATTTACCATCCCATAACTTTGCTCTCAAGCTGATTGGAGAGGGGGCGGCCGGGGGTAAAGGGAAAAAAACCCCCCCCCCAAACCCCCAAAATCTCCTTTTTTTTTATTATATTTAAATAATTATTTTTTTTAAACTTTAAAAAAAAAAAAAAAAAGTGGGTGGGACCAACCCCCCCAAACCCCCCCAAAAACCCCCCCGCCCCCCGGGGGTGCATTCACAGGGGGGGCTGTGAATGCACCCCCGCATTCACCCACCCTCGACCCTTGTAGCGCCGTCATAGATCGAAAAAATGAAAATAATTATAACAAACTAAATAAATATACAAATCAAGTAATTACCCGGAATCAGTGGTGTAACTTCATTGATTGACAACCCCTCTCTCTGCAGGTACAGTGAGGGTCAATATTAAGTCCCACCCATGCGTATTCTACTTGTGATTATTTCATTGTTTTTTTTGTTTTTTTTAATACTATATATTTTTTAATGGAAACTTTCATGGTTCAAACCTAGAAAATTTCCAATAAAGATTTTCATTTTCTTTTATAAAAACAATGAAATATTCTAGTAGAAAAATAAAAGGCCGATGTTTATTTCTTTATTTAACAACCCACAGTGACGTTTCGGTGACCATATTCATGGTTTTTCTGTTGACTGAACTCTAGCCATAAAGATGGTCGCATAGTCGACCGAAACGTCGCTGCGGGTTGTTAAATAAAGAAATAAACATAGCTGCTCGGCCTTTTATTTTTCTAATAGGGTCCGACCGAAACAAGATTTTCAGCCGAAACCGAAACCGAATATTCGGCCTCAACCTTAGTTTCGGCCGAAATCGAAACTTGTATTTCCTATAAAAAAATTTATATTTTTTTTTTTTGAAATTTTTTTTTCCCCTCCGTGAATGAAAATCATTTGACCTTTTTTTTAGGGAGACAAAATTTTTTTTCTCCAAGTGCAAATCATTTGACTTTTTTTTTTTTTTGCATGCGAGTCTCATCCCATCTTTTCAGACTCAAGTTTCGGCTACTTTTTGGCCGAAACCATGATTTTTGGCCGAAACCGTAACCGAAACCGAATATTCGGTTGGTTCCTATTTTCTATTACATATTGATTCAGCTATTCACCTCCATTACGTACAATGAAATAATCACAAGAAGAAAACGAATGGGTGGGACTTGATATTGTTCTTCACTGTACAAGCAAGACCCCCTCCGCCCAAAAAAAAAATATTTTTCAATATAGAATTCCAAAATTAAATTAATTAAATTAAAAAATTAATATTTTTTTTTTTTTTTTTTTTTATTTACAAGACGCACTTTTTCAAACAAATATAGATATTGACCATATAGCCGTATAGAGATTTGAAAAGTTTCAGGGGTCGCCCGGGCCCCCTCGGCCCTTCCCTATATACGCCCCTGCTTTAAATAAAAAAGAATCAGAGAGAGATAATATATAG
>JAKCPI010017731.1:0-24032 GCA_023213315.1 Euborellia annulipes | reverse complement strand
TAGAATGAAATAAATTCTAAGTAGGATGTCAATAGAAGAAGGATTTTTAAACCAAATTGGTATGTTTAGGGACATACAGGCAGGGTTGAGACACCACCCTCCACAAAAATACGAACAATTATTTATTTTTATCAATAAATTATTTTAATATAATAAATAACTACACTATTAAAATATTTTTTCAGTCTTTTTTTATAATTTTTAAAATTTTATATCATAACAATATTAAATAATTTTATTGTTAAAATACAATAATTATGTATGAAGACCTGAAGCAAATTATGATTTATGTGCCTTTTTTAAAGTTTTAAGATAGTTTTTTTTTATGTGCACATACAGCTCACGCATTTTGATGGCAATAACCTGATCTACTACACACAGGTTTGGGACTTTTGTCAGAATATATCACAAGTGGCTTGGCCCATAGATTATAATTCCGGTTATAACTCAAAAATTGAAAAAATGGCATTTGGATCAAAATTTACTTCAGACAATAAAATATTTTTTTAAATACATAATTTAATAAACTTGGAGTGAGAATTGAAAAATAAAAAAAAAAAAAAACAAGTCAGTATATTTTCTTTATTTAGCTCCCAAAAAAAAAAAAAAAAAAAAAACGATTCGGCCCCAGCGTGGGGTTGACTTCAGAGGCCCTGGAGCCCTTATAAGCATTTTACTCTTTAATATTAAAATTAATTATAGGGCTTAAGTTAACCTTTATTGGCTATGATACTTTATAAAATTCCACTTCCAAAAGAAGGGATTTGTTAATTCAAAAAAAAAATTCTAGCCTCCGCACTTTCAAAAACCAAATCACAGAATCGCTCCTGATCTTTTATAATTCATCTCCAGCTCTGAAGATGGTCCAACCTGGGATCGAAATGAAAATATACTGACTGCTATCTTCTTTTTATACATCTTACAATCTCCACTCTGTTATACAATACAATTATTAGTAACACTTTTATTTGAAAATATTTCTATAAATTAATTTCTTGCCAGCCTCTTTTTATTTATATAAAATTTTTTCAAGTGTAAAATCTTTTAGCCAGTCAATCAACAACTGAAAGAATTCAAATTTTTTTACGATATAATCTTCGCATTGTGAAACTACTGAAGAGGAACTACTCTCTAGTTGACTATCCGAAGCCATTTGTAAAATTTTTGAAAATAAAACTGTCTTATTTCCACCATTGTTTTTTGCATTAAATATTTCCTTGTTCTTATCTCCTGGCCTAAATAAGTGATCTTGGACTTTTGTTCTTGTCTCATTACATTTTAAACATTTATCATCATCATCATTTACGGCATCAATGATATATATTCTATTAACTTTCTCTTTATTATTTTTATCTTTTTTTATATATGAATAAATTTTATCATCTGAGTTCAAGATTAAATTTTTATTATTGTAATTTCTTATGGAATCATTTTTCTTAATCTCTTCATTTAATATTAATTTTTTAATTTTTGTATTTATTGAATTATTTTTATTTTGAGTGATTTCTAAAGGTTTAATTTTATTTGTACTTTTTTCAATCGAACCAAATTTTTTATTCGTATCAGATGTGATTGGTTGAATATTTTCAAAATTCTCCTCCAAAGAAGATACTTTTTCTTTTTTAAATTTGGAATAATTTTCCGAATTTTGATTTGAGTATTTTTGTTTTTCAAAATTCCCCATTCGTTTTTCAAAATTCTCTTTTGAAATAAAATTTTTTGGATCTTCAAAAAAATTATTTTCATTTTTTGAAATTTTTTCTATTTTCGGGGATTGTTGTTTTCTACGGGGATTATCAGAAGATTTTATAATCTTCGTATTATTTTCATTTGAAATAACAACACTCGCATCTTTTCGGGGTTTTGTTATATCTTCTTTATTCAAATTATCATCATTTAGTTGTGCTAATTTCGAGTCGTTTAAAATATTAGAAATTTCTTTACGATGATTTTCAAAATTTCTAGCTGGCCTTTTTGAAACAATTTCTTCAAAATTTATTTTAACTTTATCTTCATTGCCTCTTGTTTCCAAATTTTCTTTTTCATTGTTTTTAATCTCAAAAGGCATTTCGCTCTTCTCCTCAGAATCAGAATTCAGAATGATCGACTTTGGACTGTACAATTTTGAATCGTTAATTATATTATCTGCGGTTTCTGGTTTTTCAATTAAAAATTCTTCAAATTTAATTTTATTTTGTTTAAACAAATTATCTGTAGATGCTGGTTTATTTTTAATAATTTCTTTATGATTTCTTACCATATTTTTGCCTGATTTCATATGATTATTTTGAATGGGAGTGAATTTGTTATCAACAAGTTCTATTAAAGAAGATGGAGACATTTCTTTAAATTCATTTTCAAAATCCTCTTGGTCTGTTTTCAAAATTCTATTTGTATCAATAAAATCAGCAAATGGTTTCTCATTTGTGTATTTTTTGTAATTAGAGCCTTTTATATTCTTCTCTCCATTTTTTATATTTTTCTTGTCATAATTGTTTGGTACAATTTGTTTGGAATTATTTTGTTCAATAAAATTCTCGAAATCTTTTTGATTATTTGTTGATATATCGTGAATATTCTCTTTATTTTTTTTTAGATAGGAAAATTTTTCAGGTATTTCGCTTGATTTATAATTGTTTTTATTATAATCGCCTTTATTAGGAGTTCTATGATAAGCTTTGATCTCATCTTTTGGATCTCTTTTGGGGTTTTTGTTTGTGTATTGATTGGAGTGAAATTTTGTTTGGTCTTTTTCTTGAAAATTTAATTGTTCATAGGATGTTATTTCCCCTTTATGAATATCTTCTTTCTTTTTTAATTTGTTGTCATTCCTCCCTGGATTTTCTATTAATGGTTTGTTATAATGTTCCTTTTGATACGAATTTTTTTTCCATGGTTTCACTCAAATTGTTTTTATAATCCCGTGAATTTTTATGGGAATTGCTATGGTGAGAATCCACAATTTCTTGTTTTGAATCAGTGTTTTTTATTTTATTATAAGGGGTTTGAAATTTTGAAGAGTCCTCCTTTTGATAATTTGTTTGTTGAAGGGAAGGTTTAATTTCCTCTTGTTTACCGCTATGTAATTTCTGATAAGTTTCAAATTCATTTTCTTTTGTTAAATAAAATGGTGGGTCCTCTCGATTTTTGTTATATGAATTTTTCTTATTTTCTTGATGATAATAAGAGTAAGGAATTTTTGTATTTCCATCTTCATTTTTATTTTGTAAAAAATTATAAGAATTTGATTGTAGATTCGGACTTTTTTCGTCCTTATAAATTTTCTTTGTTTTATTAAATTGCTTATAATTTTCTAGCACATTTTCTTTTGTTAAATGAGACGGTTTTTTGTATTTATTAGCTTCTTTATATTTGTAGTAAACATTTTTTTCAGTTGTTAAATGCAATTTTTCATTTTTATAATTTTTTTTAGAAACTTCAAAAATATCTTCTTTATGAGGTTGTGTTAATACAATTTTATTTCCTTTTTTTGAATCATTGTCTTTAGTTTTATTGTTATGTTGTTGAAATTTTGAAGGATCTTCTGTTAGAAAATTGGATTCTTCAAGGGAGGGATCTTCAAATGATTTCTTATAATTTTTCAAATAAGAAGGTTTGTGCTCCTGATTTCTATAGTAAGAATTTTTCTCAGTCGTTGGAGGGTTTTCTTGATTATAGGACGAGTATAGTGTTTTTATATTTTCATCTTTTTTATTATATTTTGGAAGGATGCTCTTTAAAGAACCCCCATAATAATCAGTTTTTTGATCTGGAATTTTTTCTTCTTTTTTATTAAAATTTTCAAATTCATTTCCGTTTGTTAAATAAGATGATTTATTCTTCTGACTTCTGTCATAAGAATTTTTTTCAGTTATATGCGGGTTTTCTTGATGATAATAGGAGTGGGGTGTTTTTGTTTTTTCCTTTTCATTATTTGTTAAATGATATTTTGAAGGACCGTTTATAAAAGAATCTCCATAAGAATTTGATTGTTGATATGGAGTTTTTATTAAATTATATTTTGCTGGGTCGTTTATTAAAAATTCCTCATTAGAATTTGATTGTAGATTCGGATTTTTTTCGTCCTTATAAATGTTCTTTGTTTTATTAAATTGCTTATAATTTTCTACCACATTTCCTTTTGTTAAATGAGACGGTTTTTTGTATTTATTACTTTCTGGATATTTGTAGTAAAAATTTTTTTCAGTTGTTAAATGAAATTTTTCCTTTTTATAATTTTTTTAGGATCTCCTTTATGAGGTTGTGTTAATACAATTTGATTTCCTTTTTTTGAATCATTGTCTTTAGTTTTATTGTTATGTTGTTGAAATTTTGAAGGATCTTCTGTTAGAAAATTTGATTCTTCATTATATGATTTCTTATAATTTTTCAAATAAGAAGGTTTGTGCTCCTGATTTCTATAGTAAGAATCTTTCTCAGTTGTTGGAGGGTTTCCTTGATTATAGGAAGAGTAGAGTGTTTTTTTATTTTCATCTTTTTGTTTATGTTTTGAAGGGTTGCTCTTTAAAGAACCCCCATAAGAATTAGTTTGTTGATATGAAGTTTTTTCTTCTTTTTTATTAACCTTTTCTAATTCGTTTCCATTTGTTAAATAAGATGATTTGTTCTTCTGACTTCTGTAATATGGATTTTTTTCCGTTATATGCGGATTTTCTTGATGATAATAGGAGTGAGGGGATTTTTCGCCTTCATTTTTTGTTAAATGGTATTTTGAAGGATCATTTATAAAAGAACCGCCATAAGAATTAGTTTTTTGATGTGAAATTTTTTCTTCTTTTTTATTAAAATTTTCAAACTCGTTTTCATTTGCTAAATAAGATGGTTTGACCTTTTGATTTTTGTAATGGAAATTTCTCTCAGTTATTTTTTCAATTTGTTTTTCTGGTTCTGAATTTTCTAAAATTTTTTCTTCGGTACTTATTTCAAGTGGATTTTCATAAGTGTTGGCTTCTTTTTTGGATTTATGTACCCTTTTTTATTTGAATTCTGATATTTTGAAAGAGATTCCAATTCATAATTTGAATCTTCACTCTTTTCTTTCTTTTTAAAATTTTCAGATTCATTTTCTTTCGCTAAATTAGATGCTGAATAATTAGAGCCCGCTTGATATTTCGAATATGAATATTTTTTTGAAGGGATTTAAATTGTTTTTATAGTTATTTTGAATATTTTTGTTCTCAAAATTCTCTAATTTTAATTTAGAAATGTCAGAAATATTTTGAGGGTTATTCAAATAAACACTTTTATCCCGATAACCTTGTTCCATTATATTATTATAAGATGATGGATATTTTGAAGATTCTTTTGATTGGTCAAAGGAAGATATATCGTATTGTCTGTCATCAACTTGGTTATAATTTCCTACATGAATCTCCTTTATATAATAAGATGGTGGTTTATAATTTTTTATTCCTTTTTGGGTTTTATAATATGAATTTTTTTCTGTGGTTACTTGGATTTTTCCCGTTCCATAATTCTTTTCTTTAGTGTTTTCCAAAAAATTGTCTAAATTATTTTCCGATTTTTCGGAATTATTTTGAGAATATCCAAGATGTCTGTTCGAGAGCAGAATTCTATCATCACTTTTTGGATCTCTATAATTTTTATTTTTATTTGCTGTTTGATTCATTGAGGGGTCCTTTTTTAGATGTTCATAGGTAGAAATTTTTTTCTTTATTGTTATTTGAATTTCTAAAATTTTCCGCTTTCATTTTATGATTAAATTCCATTTGATTCTCCCCATCTTTTTTCAGATAAACATTATCATCATTATTATCAAATAACGTTGAATAGTCATTTTGATCAGTAATAACACTTTTTGTATATGAATTTTTATTATAATTTTCGTTTTTATTTTTTATAAAATTTTTCCAAAATGATATAAAAATTTCCTTAGAATCGCTATAAAATTTTTCTTCTATTAATGAATCTTTAATTTTCTTGAATATTAAAGCTTTATAAAAACTTTCAATATAATTTACAAACGAGAATAAAACATTTTTAGAATTTTGAAATTTTAAATTATGTGTATCTAGAATAATTTTGAAAATTTTATTTTTAATGGTCTCTTTATTTTCAATCCATATAATTTCAAATTCTTTTATAAGATAATGAAATTTATTTTTACGGTATGTTATTATTTCATCTTTATAATTGATTTTCTTCAAAATTTCCTTTAAGAAATATTGATGAAGAGTTAAATAATAATCATAGAATTTATCTTGATTAATATTAACAATATTATCCATTTGTGAAATTGAATTTTTGTTTGATTTATTAATATTATCACCTTTTGTTTGAATAAGCGAATCTTTTGTTCTTTTTCTTTCATTTGCTCTTTCTTCATTTTTTTTATTGAATTGCATTAAAACAAATTTCTCTGGCGAATTACGATATTGCTGATTGTTACGAGTTTTAAAATCGTAGGGATTGTGATTAAAGCGGTAACCTAATGAAATAAAAAATAGAAATGATCATTAGGGCACTAAATTTATAGTTTTCTAGTAGAAAAATATTTAAAAATTAATTAAGAATTTTTTAAATAAAATGGAACAGAATAAAAGTTAGAATTCAAAATTTTAAAGATTTTCTAGTTTATCGGCTGTTAGTTCAATTTTCAATTACGAAATTATGATTTTTGCCTCTTTTGATTTGACCTTTCAAAATTAATAGATTAAATTATTTTCTGTTTGTTAAACATAACGTTATTTTTTATATATAACGATAAAATTTAATATTACCTCCATATTTCTGTTGTCGTTGTTTTATTTGTTCAACACACCTTTTATCGTTTGATTTAGAGCTAAAAAAGAAAAAGAAAAGAAGCAAATCAATTTATTCTTTATTTATATTTTAGTAAATAGAAGAAAAGATAAAACAGTGGTGTAGATTGAATAAAATTTCAATTGCATTGTTATAAATTGAGAAAATATTTACTTTTGTTTACGCTATTACTATTTGATTACCAAGGGATAATATTTGCCTCATAGGGAGAGGAATTTCAAATAAGCTTATTGAGGAGATGGTAGGCAGGCAGTCAAGAAGTATAGAATAATAAGTTTTTTTTTATTACTGCTTATCATCAACATTCCGGGCGTTGATTGCGTGTATGTACCGTATGCTTCTTCAGAACTCTTCAAAGCAGAAATAAAAAAAGTTTTTTATTTACTCCTTCTTGGTTGTCTGCACCTCATCTCTTTTAAATATTATAATAATAAATTAAATTACCAAAGAATGGGATTGTCCTCCTTTAAGTAGGCATCATAAATTTGTCTATCCAGAATTTCTTCTGATGTTAGATTTTGGATAAAGTATAAAGTCTCCGATGAAGGGCTGGTTTCTCGATGGTCTATGAATGGCGGTAAATCGGATACATGAATGTTCCCGTTTGGCTCTTCTATAAAATACATTTCTTGCATTTCGTCATTTTCAAACTCATCTGATGCAGATTCAAAGTCTGTAATTAATTAATGACAGAATTAAAAAAAAAATCTAATAAATTTTTCTCATAATCTTTCTCAGGCACTTTTAGTCTTTAAAGGCGTACATTTCGTAAGAATGGCGATATTTCGACAATAAGTTTCCCGAGAAACACTGTTCTATTTATTTGTACCAGTCTTTTCTTTTTAAATGATATCAATTAAGTTTGGAAAAAATTTTAAAATACTAAAGGATGTCAAATTAATTAATCTCAAACATACCATCATTGATATTTTGTGGCGTAGGAAATTTTTCGTTTTTTCCACCAGTCACTCTGAAACACAAAATAAAATAAGTCGAGGTACTACTATAGGACCCAGTGGCGCAACCAGGATTTGCTCCGGGGGGTTCCGGGGGGGGGGGCTGATCTGAAAAAAAAATTTTTTTCGCGGAACCGAAGTTTTTTGCCTTGCGGAAAATTTTGATTTCGTGGAACCAAATTTTTCCACCCTGCGGGGAAATTTTTTCCAGTCCGTAAAAATATTTTACCTTTTTTTTTTAGAGACGCTAAATTTTTGCCGCCCCGTGGAACCAAATTTTTCCCCATGTGTCGCCCGCGGAACATTTCCTCTTTTACGGAACCGAATTGATTATATTTTTCTTTTCTATTTGTAATATATATATTTTGATTTTTTTTATCTTCTGGGGGGGGGGGGTAAAACCCTAAACCCCCACCCCCCTATGATAGGACCTTTAGATTCTATAGTATCTATAAATAAAATAATAAGTCTCTTACATTTATTACATTATATTAATCAGAAAGTTTATATGGGGCCTATAACTTTTTGTATTTCTTCACATTTAAGAAAAGCAGACATATAGTCTTATAGATTTTCTTTTATAAAATAAAATAATTGTTGAATTTTTTTTTTTTTTTTAATTTATATTTTTTAATTTTCCAAGTGTTTTTAAGGTTTAATTAAAATGCAAAGGAGAGTTGATTTATTTTTTGTCATAAATAGGAAAAAGTGCAAATTAATTTTTTCTCATACTAATGTTACTCATATTCTCTTGACCAAAGAAAAATAATTCAAGGTTTTTATGTCCAAAGATGTAATTGTTTTATTATAAATTAGTTTGCAAATTATTATTAAAAATTTTTTCTCCTGAAAAAATTCACTCATTTTAGTTTTGGGAAGAACATTTTTCAACAACATACTTATCTCACTGAGTATTGATAAGCCTAATATTTTTATTTTAATATTAAAGATTAAATCTGAATATAAAAGAGAGTATTCCCATTTCAGCACGTAGATAGGATTGGTGACTTCCCTTGGGAAGGGAAATTACTCACGAGCAAAATATGAGGTCCAGGAAACAGATGCTGAGGACGAGACACGTCCATCTGGGGTCCATCATAATTCGCTTGACTCTTCCTCCTCTGATTTATCTCTATTATAAAAGTAATAAAAAAAAAAATTTGTGTAAACAGATATGTTTTTAAATTAGTCTGCAGTTATAATAGTTTGTTATTGTTAGTTGTAAGTGTCACAATAAGGAAAGTTCATTTTTCCTTGCCACCATCAATTAATAAAAAAAAATAAATGATTAGAGTTGAAAAAAAATAGGCAACTAAGTTACAAAACTTTCCCGATCTTTTTAAAAAGTGATAACTTGATCACAAGGTATTTATATAGGTCTACAGCAAATAAATCGAAATTAAATTCAGAGAAAAAACTGTGTGAATAGGGGGTGTGAATGTGAGTGTGAATGAGAAAAAAGTGTGAGTGTTTAAAAAAAAAAAAAGACTAACCTTAGCCAACAACTTTAGCCTTTTGGCCACGGGGGGGGGGGGGGGGGGGGGAGGGGGGGGCATAGTTCTGATCAGAGCTGTTGCAAGTACTTTTCAAAAGTACTTAAGTATTATGTAACCAGTTCTTAGAAATTTTTTTTTACTTCCAGTACCCAGTATTAAGTACTTAAAAATATTTTTTCTACTCCCAGTATCCAGTACAGTACTTTCCAAAAGTACTTAAAATACTCAGTATTATACTGAAAATGAACAAGTACTGGAAAAAAGTACTGAGTACTTTTAAAAATACTACTTTTTTATGTTTTTAGAAAAAGTACTGGAAATAAAAAGTACTGAGTACCGGAAATAAAAAGTACTGGTACTGAAAGTAATATAAGTACTTTAAGTACTTTTTAAAATACTAAGTAGTTTTTTTGGAAACCAGTACCAGTATTTTTTTGAAAAAGTACTGGAAATTTCAAATACCGGTATTTGTTTTAAAAAGTACTGGAAATTTCAGTACCAGTAGATCAAATTTAAAAGTAATTTAAGTAAAATACTGGAAGTACTTAAATTTACAGAGTAGTTTTTTCAAGTACTAAAAATACTGAGTACCCCAGCTCTGGTTCTGATAATGAAAGATGTTTTAATATTTATTTAGCAATCAGGGACATCAATTTTTTTTTTTTTTGCTTTTCTTTATTTTTCTAAGGGATAAAATCCTCTCCCCGCCGAGAGGTGTTGACAAGTTCAATATTGACATCTTCAAGTCAAGAGTTCGGGTTCGGATACCAGGCAATCCAATGAATATTTAAATATAACTATTTAAATCAATTGAATACCAGTTGGTATAAATAAATGTGCATCGATCACATACGTATCGTAATTATAATAATAGGACTACAGTATAGTTAAAGCCTATATGGTTTAAGATGCCAAAAAAAAGTTAAAAAAAGGGTTTAAATAAAATTTCAAAGGGGAGGTTTTTTTTAATTCTACCAAAACATTCAATTCCTATTTTAATTAAAAAACAACGGCTCTAATAAAAATATATAGGTAGAATTTAATTCAGAGAATTTTATTATATGGATATCAAAGAGAGAAATATAATAAGATTGAAATAAAAAAAAAAAATAAAAAACTTACATTATCTTGTCGATATCAATTTCGTTGGATAAATGAATATATTTTGGGAAATATTTTGATCAAAGTAAGGTTCACTTGAAACAAATACAATGAAACTCAATACGTCCGAATAAAACAAAGCTTATATAAAATAAAGAAATTTATAAACATTACCTTCTAAGTATGTAAGAAAATACTTTTCATTTTTGTCTTTATTTGGAAATTAATACAATATTTCGGCTGGGCATGTAACTCCATCAAAGGAGAATTTTATATAGAAGCAACCAGAAAAAGAATTTTGTTTGTATTTGTGTTTTTTTTTTTTATAATATCCTAATAAGATTAAATATAGGTTAACTTTTATTTAAAGAGGAAAAGGAAGGGCTCGCGGAATTATTTAAGGCGCGTGTCTCGGGGTGCTAATTTTGGGAGTTTCCAGCGGCCACAATTTGAAGCTATCGACCTCAAATTTTTTTTAATTAAAGCTATTTAAATTATCTACAACTTATAGAAGCCCTTTTTTTTGATTTTCGAAAAAATAATTTTTTTTTTTTAATTAATCGCATTAAATAAAAGATATTTTTTAAAAATACGCTCTATATCTTATAGATAATTAAATTAGTAATCATTGTGTTAAAAAATAATTAATTTTCTACCCTTAATTAATTAGCTGGAATCTTTCAAATTAAATGAAATAAATCCCTTGTATCCCTAGGGGAAAAACTAACGCCATCTCTTGCCGCATCGAGTAATTCGGTAGTCAATCGTCTTCTAACGGCTTTTCGAGACGAAGAAATTATAAATATTATATGAAATATATAAAATATTTTATGAGATATAAAATTTGTTTCGATTGCCGGAAGATAAACTCGTTCAATTCAAAAGATTTTTTACTTTCTCTTACCTATGTATATATGTAGGGGAGAGAGGGGTAATGGCGCTCACTGGGTAATGGCGCTCACCCCTGTAACTCTGTCAAAATAAAACTTAGAAAATCGCCACGGAGCGTGAAATGCAAGGGGAGGGGGTCTCTAACAGGCAACAATGCAAAAGGACAGTCAGCTTGCGTCATATGACCGTGAAGTGAGTTTCTTCATTTGCGGCCGTACTGATCTAATTTTCGGTGTCGTGTTTTTTGTCGACAAGTCCAAAATTTTAATGCTTATTAAATTTTTAATTTTACTTTTCTGACAATAAAACTATTCTATTCTGTGATAATGTAATCAATTTTCAACAATTGCAAATGATTTTTTTTTTATTTCAAATTAATTATAAAACTACCGTTTGGGGTAATACCGCTCATCTGAGCGCCATTATCCCTTAGAAAGTTTTTCAGACTGTGAAGATGAAGAGCAGCTTTGTGTCGATGACAGTGATGATGAATTGAATGTGGATGATGAAAATTATAACAAAAGTATTATTTGCGAAGAAATTGGAAAAATTAACGAGTTGTGGTATTGCTGCGCCATCTGTGGAATGTGGGCTCATGCTATGTGTTCAGTGTGGGATTCGCCAGATGGATATATCTGTGATTTAAGTGTCCAAAAATAAAATATTTTATTTCTAATTTGTGTTACCTCTATTAATAGTAATTATTTTATATTATAATTATAATAATTGAAGTTGATTTCACATCCAGACTTTACTCTATTTGTTATATTGAAAAAGGCTAATCTTACGTCCAAATGGGAATAATTGATGCTAATTTGTGATTGTAGACTTTACTTTTATTGTATAAGATTGATCTCATAAATATTTCTTTAATTAAAATGTATCTTACATGTTATATTCCAAAAAACATGTTTGAGCGTTATTACCCCATGCCCTGAGCGGCATTACCCAAAGCCAGGGGCAATGCCGCTCAAACATGTTTTTTAATATTGGTTCACTACTACTAGTAGGTCAAAGATATATGCTTTTGGTGTTAAATTGTTGATTACTCGATAATTAAAGACTTTATTACCCATCTTAATTTGAATTTATAATAAATGATTTAAAAGATACACCATGTTTTCCTTAAGTGAGCGCCATTCCCCCTCTCTCCCCTAATATATATATATAGAGAGAAAGTATTGGATTCATGTCAAAAATTCGATGTCGAGATTTTGATGGATCTTCACGTTTTGAGGTCCCCTGAATCCAAAAAAGTGGTTTTCGCGACATGGTCTGTCTGTCTGGGTGTCTGTGTGTCTGTGTGTCCGTGTGTCTGTGTGTCTGTCTGTGAACAAAATATCTCAAGAACGAAAAGAGCTAGGAAGTTGAAATTTTATATTTAAGTTAGGCACCCCCCCATGGGACGTGACACGAAGCTTTTGAACAAAATCGACCAAAAAGTACTAGTACTTTACTGATGCACTTTTTCAGTTTTTTTCGATTTTGTCAAAATTTGCTCCAACGATTTTTTTTAAAATTCATATATCAACTATATTTTAGTTGCTCTTTAAAATGTATATTCTCATTTTGTGATTGAAATCTTCTGAAGACCACTTTACTCTTGTACTCCATAGAAAAGATAGGAGAAATGGTTGCCATGGTAACAAAATATAAACATTTTCCCATACTTATAAATTTTACATCTTGAAAATCGAATGTACCGTACTGTCGGAAACTAAATATATGTCGACACAAAAAATCTGGTGTGACAAGCACAGAACACAACTTTCGGTTACCGAAGGTAAGAGAAAGTTGTGTGCTGTGCGCCAGTCACACCAGTGTTTTCCATTAAGTGAACGCCATTCCTTCCCTCTTTTCCCCTTCCTCTCCTCCCCCCTCCTTTTTTTTCCCCCCCTGCCCCGCAATTTTTTTTTTTACCCTCTCTCCCCTATATATGTAATATATATAGAGAGAGAAAGTATTGGATTCATGTCAAAAATTCGATGTCGAGATTTTGGTGGATCTTCACGTTTTGAGGTCCCCTGAATCCAAAAAAGTGGTTTTCGCGACATAGTCTGTCTGTCTGTCTGTGTGTGTGTGTCTGTGAACAAAATATCTCAAGAACGAAAAGAGCTAGGAGGTTGAAATTTTATATTTAAGTTAGGCACCCCCATGGGACGTGACACGAAGCTTTTGAACAAAATCGACCAAAAAGTACTAGTACTTTACTGATGCACTTTTTCAGTTTTTTTCGATTTTCTCAAAATTTGCTCCAACGATTTTTTCTAAAATTCAAAAATCAATTATTTTTTAGATTCTCTTTAAAATGTATATTCTCATTTTGTGATTGAAATCTTCTGAAGACCACTTTACTCTTGTACTCCATAGAAAAGATAGGAGAAATGGTTGCCATGGTAACAAAATATAAATATTTTCCCATACTTATAAATTTTACACCTTGAAAAATCGAATGTACCGTACTGTCGGAAACTAAACACATGTCGACACAAAAAAATCTGGTGTGACAAGCACAGAACACAACTTTCGATTACCGAAGGTAAGAGAAAGTTGTGTGCTGTGCGCCAGTCACACCAGATTTTTGAATAAGTTTAGCTTATCTAATTCAATTAATTTATTATCTAATCAAATTAAGAGTTATTTTTATATATGAACGAGAGTGGGAATCAGATAACAATAGGAATATATGACGTCGGCGTCGGCATCGAATGGATATAGATCCGATGTAATATTATTATTAAGGCAAATGCACAGGGATTACGTTTCCCCCTCTCTCTCTGACAAAACAACACAAATTCGAAGGGCAAGCGATGTGTGTCTTTGCATAAAGGGCCTCCTTGGATTTGAACCCGAACACCGAATTAACTCACACACACACACACACACACCAATAAAATAATGGCATTAACTTGCCAAGTCAATTATAATTTGCTATTATCCTTATGATATCATATTTGCACTTAAGTTTGACTTCATTAACTTTTAAAAGAATTTAAAAGATTAGAACAATTAATAAAATATTTCAAGTACTTTTTCAGTTTTTTTTTCGATTTTCTCAAAATTGCCTAACGATTTTAATAAAAATTCATAAATCATCTATTTTTTTGATCCTTTTTAAAAGTATATCAGTAAAATTTTTCGTTTGAAGTACACTTTACTGATGTAGTATTTCAGAATTTCAAATTCATTTTCCGGCTCTTCCTTCCATAGAGCCAATGTTCCCCTATGGGGATTTACATGTTAATTTCGGGACCTCAGAAGAAGCATATTGATAATAATTATTTAAATAGTAATTTCTTTATTGATATTCAGCCCACGGCTAACGTTTCGATCCTAGGTTTAGACCATCGTCAGAACTGGAGAGAGGGCATTGAAATTTTTACAATAATAGCATAAATCTCATTATTGCACATGAGGCCCTCACGTTTCGGTGAAAGAATATATACCTATTTTGACACAGTCCCAGCTCTGAGGATGGTCAAACCTAGGATCGAAACGTCAGCCATGGGCTGAATATCAATAAAGAAATTACATTGGCTGCATTTTCTTCTTCTTTTTTTACCTCTTTCGTCGGTTTTCATTTTCTAAATTAGTCCTTGTAGGCTTGTTTTTTGAGTATTCCCTGTTTTTTTTTTTTTTTTTTTTTTTTTTTTAAACAATCACACTCACACTCACACACTCATTCACACTGTCTTTTCGGCAACTCAGGCCATATAAGACATTTACGATATCCGTTATTTATTTAATATACATATATGGGTTCCAGGCAATCTTATTTAAGCCATTTGGTATCCAATTGGCTTAAATAAAATCATCGGACTGCCTGGGGTCCGAACCCGCGACGTTTGGTATATGAGGTTAGCACGCTAACCTCTACGCCATGCCCCGAGGGCGAGTATTCCTTGTTGATTTATTTGTAGTGTTTATTCCTTAATGCCTTAGTGCCAAATTTATGACCACTTAAGGGATAAATTATAATTTACAAAATTCGTTAAACTCTTAAATTCTTGAAAAATTATTTTCTTAACCAGAGTTTTGTGCATATTTATTTGAATTTCAATGACACAGTAGCGCATCCAGGATTTACTCTTGGAAAGAGTTTTGTTCCATTTTAAGGGACTAGCCGCGCCGCCCCCCTTCGGCGGTAATAGACTACATAATATATAGCAATTTGAATTTTTTTTTCTCCTGGGGGAGGTAGTTAAACTCCTAAAAATCCCCCTGGTTGCGCCACTGCAAATTCCTTTAAAAATTTCAAAAAAAAATTACGATAGATCCTAAGAAACGGAAATCCCCGAAAGAATCTCAACGTGTGTTCTGTAAGTGCTAAGACGCAGAAGCGTTGGCACTTTTTTGTAGAGCTGACGAGATGGCAAAGAAAATTTTTGGATTATAGTTTTTTTGTGTATATTAATATTATTATTATACTGCAAATTCAATTTAAACTTTTCCGTATTTTTTTTTCTTTTTCTCTTGAGTGTTCTTAAAAAAAAATACTGTAATTAGAGATATTGAAAGAATTCATACAAATTACTTGTTATAAAAGAATATCATCCGGCCTTGGCAGGATTTCATTCATTATAGAGCAAAAACAAATAAGGAGGATCTCACAGATTGCATGTCAATCCAACTAATAGCTAGCTTTTTTAAATTGTTATCTAATCAACCTTATTTTTTCTTATTAGATTTAATAATAGATAATATGTTTCTTTTTCTAAAAATAATGATAAAAATAAAAGCACTGATTAATGGTAAAGAAACTTTCAACAAAAGGAGACTCAACTCGGTTTGTTGAATTTTTCAAGAAGTTTCCGTAGGTGACTACTGCGAACAAGAGAAATTTTAAAGAGAGGCTATCAGAGGATCGTCATCCAATTCAATAAATAATTAAATGTTAACAAGCATGAAATTTATTATTATAATTCCTTTAATGCCACTCGTTATCACAATTACATACAAGCCAATAGGCTTCTTCCGCTATGCATTTATAAGTCTCTATTAGATAGATGCCTAATCAAATATCCTTAATACGCACTGGCTAATTTAATAGTTACCCCAAGGTCACTTTGAAATATCTCATATCTTTGAGATAAATTTAAAAATCCCTTCTAATATCAACCTAAGACTAGGCCTACGTCAATTTAAAAAATATCTCTTCTCTTATTAAATTTATTGAAATAGCCTAATATTTATATTTGAAAGAGCATCTAAAAAATAATTGATTTTTGAATTTAAAAAAAAAATCGTTGGAGCAAATTTTGAGAAAATCGAAAAAACTGTAAAAACTACATCAGTAAAGTACTAGTACTCTTTGGCCGATTTTGATTAAAAGCTTATTTACACGCTCCCGGGGGGTGTTTAACTTATATTTAAAATTTCAGCCTCATAGCTCAATTTCTTTCTTCATGCTTAAAATTGAACACACACACACACACACAGACAGACCATGTCGCGAAAACCACTTTTTTTTGGATTCAGGGGGCCTCAAAACGTGTATATCCATCAAAATCTCGACATAGAATTTTTGACATGAATCCAATTGGCACCTATGTCAGGAGTTACCCCTTCGCTCCACCTGAATACGCTCCTGGATATAGATATACTTTTCTAATTGCTGCTTATTCTTGTTTCAGCAGGTTCAGAACGGATCCAGGCCTAATAACCTCTGATGCATTGGTTTAGTAAGACGAGGGACACGCCTCAGTTAACAACTCCGAGTCTACGTTGGCGTGTTGAACTCCAGAACTTCTTTATTTGGTGAGTAAGCTTGGAAGTTTTTACAATTCTAATACATTTTTAAATTATAAATAAGCTGATATATAAATTTTTGATAAATCCTTAGGCTTAATTATTAAAAAATATTTCATTTCACTCTAAACACTTTTACAATCATTCACTCTATTTTACTTTCTCTACCTATGTATATATGTAATATATATAGAGAGAAAGTATTGGTTTCATGTCAAAAATTCGATGTCGAGATTTTGATGGATCTTCACGTTTTGAAGTCCCCTGAATCCAAAAAGTGGTTTTCGCGACATGGTCTGTCTGTGGGTGGGTGTGTGGGTGGGTGTGTGTGTGTGTGTGTCTGTGTTCACTTTTAAGCATGAAGGAATTGAGCTATGAGGCTGAAATTTTATATATAAGTTAAACACCCCCCGGGACCGGAAAAATAAGCTTTTAATCAAAATCGGCCAAAGAGTACTAGTACTTTACTGATGTACTTTTTCAGTTTTTTTCGATTTTCTCAAAATTCGCTCTAACGATTTTGATTAAAATTCAAAAATCAATTATTTTTTAGATGCTCTTTCAAATGTATATTCTCGTTTTGCCCTCAAAATTGTTTGAAGACCACTTTACTCTTGCACTCCATAGAAAAGATAGGAGAAATGGTTGCCATGGTAACAAAATATAAATATTTTCCCATACTTATAAATTTAACATCTGAATTCAAATATTCCCTACTGCCGCGAACTAAATACATGTCGACACAAAAATCTGGTGTGACAAGCACAGTACACAACTTTCGATTACCGAAGGTAAGAGAAAGTTGTGTGCTGTGCGCCAGTCACACCAGATTTTGTTGCGTTGAAATTGTTGAGAATTGAATTTTATTTCAGAAAGCACCTAAGTGCTTTTTTCAACTTTCGGAAAACTAAAAAAAACTGTTTTGCAGCTTAAGTATAGGTCTAGTCTTCTTCAAATATTTTTTACCAAATCAAAAACATGCTATGGGGATAATCTATTTAAAAAATTATTTTTTTCCTTTAAGTTTTTGAGTAATTAATTTTTGAAAAATTGCACTTAGGTGGTTTCTGAAATAAACGAGTGATTTTTAAAAATTATTATTGAAATTAAGTCAAACCATTAATTTTTACTTGTTTTGGTATCAAAGGAAGTAACAGACACACTTAAGTATAAAAAAGAGTGTTTTTACTATGCCTAAATCGAAAAATACAAGTAGACTACACCTACAGTATGTCTATATATTAATACAACAGCGTATATACAGAGACGTACTCAGTCCTTTGAGCCTAGCATTCCGAATAATTTCCGTTTGTATTTTTCTTCGTGCACAACGCCACACCTTCGCTTGGGAATAGGTTCATCATCTGAACTATCCGACATGCTTAAGAACTATATAATCAATAATAAACAATAAAATAACACCTAATTTTCACCGAAAACTAATGAAAACTAACTACTCAGTGTTAGGTAACCTTTGAATCAAACCACGAGTCCAAACACGTGATGTCTCAGGGCATGAGTGAATTTAGCCAGAAGAACCTAGCGAGCGCTTGGGTTCTTTCTGAAAAAAATTATTTTCACCCAAAACTTGCTGATGAGGAACATTGTTATTTCGCACTAAAGAGTATTTACCTTTAAATTGTACATTACACCAAAAACACATTTTTGAAATTTTGTCCCTTAGGTGCTTTCTGAAAAAACGACAATAACAACTAATACTTTTTACTTTCTCTTACATCTATATAAATAAAGAAAAAGTATTCGATTCATGTCAAAATTCAATGTCGAGATTTTGACAGATATATACGTTTTGAGGTCCCCTGGATCCAAAAAAGTGGTTTCGCGACATGGTCTGTCTGTGTGTATGTGTCTGTGAACAAATTATATCTCAAGAACGAAAAGAGCTAGGAAGTTGATATTTTATATTTAAGTTAGGCGCCCCCATGGGACGTGATCTGAAGCTTTTGAACAAAATCGACCAAAGAGTACTAGTACTTTACTGATGCACTTTTTCAGTTTTTTTCGATTTTCTCTAAATTTGCTCTAACAATTTTGATTAAAATTCAAAAATCAATTATTTTTTAGATGCTCTTTCAAATGTATGTTCTCATTTTGTCATTGAAACCTTCTGAAGACACTTGACTCCTGTACTCCGTAGAAAAGATAGGAGAAATGTTTGCTATAGTAACAAAATATAAACATTCTCCCATGTTTATAAATTTTACATTTTGAATTCTAATATATCGGCGGAAACTAAATATACCTCGACACGAAAAATCTGGTGTGACAAGCACAGTACACAACTTTCGATTACCGAAGGTAAGAGAAAGTTGTGTGCTGTGCGACAGTCACACCAGACTTTTTATTAATAAATGCTAGGAAAATCAAAAACCCACTCCCTTAAATGCATTACATTCAATCCAGTAAGAATGGTTATTAAAAAATAAATTTTTTAATCAAATACAAATTCGATATGTACAGAACAACCCTCGAAGACATGCTAGTATTTACAATATTCGAATAATACATATTTTTTTTCTTAAATGGAATTGAACCAACGTTGCCAATTCCTTCACCACGAGAGTTCATATTAATCCTAGTTATATACAGAAGAGAATTGGAATTTGGTTAACAAAAACAAGAAAAAACGGAAATTCCAGACTCCAAGAACAGCTCTTTCAATTTCTTCTCCTCTTGTTGATGGTGAAATAGAAAGGGTCCTTGTAAGACCTCACTACAGTGATCGGATCTTCAATCAATTTCTTCGGAGTTTTTGCACAGGATGTGAACGTGTAATTGTGCAATAGAAGAGCCAACGCCAATTTAGAATTAAGACGTCCAAATCGAGCGCCTGGAAATTAAGAAAAAAATTTCAAATATTCAAATTTTATTTTAATATCCTATCTAATATTTACCGATACAATTTCGTGGCCCTTCGCCAAAAGGTAGATAAGAAAATTGAGGACGTTTCGCTTTGTTTTCTTCAAGGAATCGATCAGGATCGAATTTCTCCGGGTCTGGGAAATATTTAGGATCATGATGAAGCGCTACAAGTGGCACGATGATGTTCAGGTCCTTCTCCAGAGTCACCGTTTGACTTCCATCTTTGCCGCCACATTTCATTTGTACTGGTTTTGTGACTCGTCTACTTAGAAAGGGTACCGGCGGATTTTGACGAAGAGATTCTAGAAAAAAAAATGTTTTGATATAGATTTTATTTTGTAATTTTTTATAAGTTAGGTTGAATGCTGGCTGTATGAGAGGTGGAATCAGTAGGAATGGAATGGCCTGTTTGTCTGGGACCATAATATCTCAAGAACGAAAAGAGCTAGGAGGCTAAACATTTATATTTAAATTAGGTTTCCCCCTGAAACGTAACACGAAGCTTTTGGACAAAATCGGCCATCGAACACTCGTACTTTATTGATGTAATTTTTCAGTTTTTTTTTTTTTCTCGATTTTCTCAAAATTCGCTCAACGATTTTGATTAAAATTGAAAAATCAATTAATTAAATCTTATCTTTTGAATAATAATCTCTAATCTCTTGTACTTCAAAGGAAAGATAGGAGAAATGGTTGCTATGGCAACAAAATATAAATATTTTCACATGTTTATAAATGGACCGTTTATTTTGAAAGTGGTGTAAGTCCATTTAAAAAAAAAAAAAATGAGATATCACATAATTTATGCTTAAATTAATGTAAATTTTCTATGTACAACCAAGAGCGGATCCAGAGATGTTTCTTGGGGAGGGGGGGGGGTAATCTGGTGTGACTGGTCGCACAGCACACAATTTTTCCTTAATTTAGGTAATTTAAAGGCGCATTCTGTACTTGTTTGCCAGAATATAAATTCAAATCAAATTTTTAAGTATTAATTTTTAAAATTTTACATTAATAATAATTTTTTTTTTCCAAAAAAAAAATACCCCCTTTGTATCCGCCCTTGTGTATAATAGCTAGTGGTAAATTTCTTTAAAAATTCCCATGTATTGTACATTTGAAAATTGGTCGGTAAATACATTTTTAATAAACAAATATGTTAACCTTTCATTTTCTTAAAACATAGAAAATGGACTTACACCACTTTCAAAATAAACGGTCCAAATAAAATATATGTCGACACAAAAAATTTGGGGTAACTAGCACAGAACACAACTTTCAATTAACAAAGCTAAGAGAAAGTTCTGTGCTGTCCGGCCAGTCACGCCAGATTTTTAATATAATATTATATATACCATTAAAATACCTTTAATATAATTATTAATAAATTAAATATAATTTCTGGCCTATTTCTTATAACTGATTTATTATATTATTTATTTTTGTGAAAACCCCAAAACACACCATATATAACTTTATTATTTTTATACTGTTATAATTTTAAAAATTTAAATGGCCGAAGAGGCGGAGAAGAGGGTGGGGTGGGGGGGGGGGGGGGGAGGGAGAAAGAAAAAAAAGTAAATGTAAAAAAAAAAAAAAAAAAAAATATTATTTATTTTTGTATTTCAACAACTTATTAAAGATAAGATATTCATTCAGCTTATCTATATAAATTATGTAAATGAATATGATTGTTAAAAAAAAATCTTGGAAAATTTTTACCTTGGATGACCCTGTCCAAGTAATCGAGCTCTTGGGCGGCCTCATAAGTGAGCGTGTGATGTTTCTTGAGCACTCGGTCCACTTCTTCCTGAGCTCGTTTTTGCACTTCGGGGAATTTGACCATTTGATACAAAGCGTGCGTCATGGCACTTGAGGATGTTTCGAACCCAGCTAAAAAGAAGACGAATGCCTGAGCAGCACATTGCAATTCATTGAGAGCTATTCCATTAGGCGTCTCTGTCTTTCCGAAATCCTCGTCCCGGATACTCTGGTTGTTTTTCAATTGGATCAACAACTGCATGAAATCAGACGCTTTAACGTTGTTAGTCTCTCGGTACTTGATAGTGTCTCTCACCATCTGCGTGAAATATTCCGTCACGTTTTTATCAAACATGCGAATTTTTAGAATTTTCTGAATACTCGGAAAAAAGGAGAGCACCGTGAACGCGAAGGTGACTTTGAAAGAAGGCTCAAAAATCTTGCGTCCCCATTGCCGGAATTCAGCGTCCGGGTTTTTGACGCAATTGCATTCGATTCCGAAGGCGCAAGAGGC
The DNA here is from genome assembly GCA_023213315.1 of Euborellia annulipes. Taxonomy (NCBI): domain Eukaryota; kingdom Metazoa; phylum Arthropoda; class Insecta; order Dermaptera; family Anisolabididae; genus Euborellia; species Euborellia annulipes. The sequence continues at coordinate 1,878 of JAKCPI010017731.1, read as the reverse complement.
GATAATATCAGTTAGCAGACGCGCGAATAAATCCTTCACTTCTAAATCACTCCCATCAACCTCTTCCAGCTCTGTAACCAACAAATCCACGGAATTCTTCATCTTATCAAACATATATTTCATTTTGCCTGAGGTGAACGTCGGCGAGAGTTTCATTCGCATATTCCTCCACGGGGTGTCTTCTAAAAAGAACAAATTCCCCAACATGTGATCCAATTCCTGATCGACATGGAAACCGCGATTGTAGAAATGACTGAAATCACGCACTAGAATTTGTTTGATTAATTCGGGATCTTTGACGATTAAAGAAGGCTTGAATAGCTGGAAGGCGCCGAACGCAGGAAGGTCACCTCCATCATTGTATATTTCCGTTAAAGAGGCGCTGAAAGATATTTTCCCTGTGATGGACTCCTTGAAATTGCCAAAAGGAAAGGATGGAGGTAAATACGGGATATTCCGTCGTTTGAAATAGAGAAAGAAATATTTGAAGAGAAAGTAGAGGGTCAGAATGACCCCCGACGTAATAGCAACTATCGTCAATGCCACTGGCATGTTGCTGCACAACTAAACCCGAATCTCTCGCTCCAAGGCTCTTATATCATATCTCGTTATATCATTATATAATATTTGCATGTTTTGGCGCTTAGATAAACAATAATTGACTTTAAATGAGGAATGTCGGCATATTATTCATTAATAGCCTAAAGGAAATATCACAACTGTTTTTTGCTTGGATAGGTAACGTTTTCTTGTGCTGATGTTTTTTTTTTTTATTCTCTTTAAATCTCACCTAATAATGTTTTAGTTGAGAGTAATTTGCAAACCGTTTGAGATTAATTTTACGTTCTGACTTGGGTTTCCAACCAGAGTAAATCCCGAAATGTGTTTATTGTCCCGCGAACTATTATCATAGCTATTTCACCTCACTTTTCACTACAAATTCAATTCTGACCGAAATTTTTTCTGTGGCTGGAAATATTTGTATAAAATCACTTTCAATTATCATTAGGAACCGACCGAAGTTTCGGTTTCGGCCAAAAACCAGCCGAAACTTTCGGCCGTCCGTAAACTGAGTTTGAAAAGATATGATGAGATGCACACACAAAAAATCTGGTGTGACTGGCGCACAGCACTTAACTTTCTCTTACCTTCGCTAATTGAAAGTTGTGTTCTGTAAAAAAAAAAAAAAAGGTAAAATGTAGGAAATACAAGTTTCGGTTTCAGCCGTAACTAAGATGGAGGACGAACATGGGCATAACTAGAGAATTTAGCTGGGGAGGGGGGGGCATGGGACTAGCTATCCTCCGGTCCGCCGGTGGAAGCCCCATATTTTCTCAATTTTTCTTGAGGCAAGGAGCTTTCTGGGGGGGGGCATAACCCTTCTGGGGGCAGGCCCCCCCGGCACCCCCCTAGTTACGCCCATGAGGACGAAATTTGGTTTCGGCTGAAAATCTTATTTCGATCGGACCATAATTATCATTAATTTTTTTTTTAAGTTTTTCGAAAATGCAGTCGGATGCAAAAACTGCGAAATTCTTTTTCACAATTTAAAAAATTATAATAAAACTACAGTATATTTACAAATCTTTTATTTGTTTTTAGAATTGAAAAGTCACACTGGATATATACTTTTTTAATTACATTAATAGATAAAAATGTATATAAACTACTCGATTACAATGACTAGGAAAAAATAATATTTAAAAGTATTTTTTTTTCCTGCAAATATCCTGGTTTAAAATTTAAATTTTTTTGAGAGGGAGGGTCTGTATTAAGATACAGACCTTGGGCCCGGGGGCTCTCGACGGTTCTGGTTAGATCTGTAAAAAGGAGTGTGCGTGAGAAAGTTTTACAACTTCGTTGCCTAATCGATGGATA
>JAKCPI010017730.1:0-20201 GCA_023213315.1 Euborellia annulipes | reverse complement strand
TAGTTTATAATTTAAGCTAACCATTAAGCCGAGGCCATTTAATAAAAAAAAAAAACTCCATTCGCATATGGAATAGTATTTTTAAATTATTTTCTTCAACTCACATGTATGTATTTATTATTTTTTGGATGACCCTCGTCGACTTGGCCGCTAATGACATGCGGAGATCCTGGAACAAAAGAGGAAAAATATTTTAATTAAAAAGACTTGTAATTTTTATTAATCCATATTTAAATAGTTAATAAAGTTTATTTTTTATATGATTCATTTACTCAACTCCATATTCCTTCCCTTATTAATATTATTAAAAATTTAAGAAATAAATAAAATTCAAACTTTAGAAAATAAAAGAGATATAATCTTAATTATTTCAATTTGCAAAAGCAAGTTATTTGTAGAATATTTAAAAAGCGGATTTGGTGGTTATGAATATACAGTTCTTGATTTTAATAAGAGCAGGTGTAAATATTAATATTAAAATTAGTGAAAAACAAGGGCGGATCCAGGGGTGTTTCTTGGGGGGGGGTAATCTGGTGTGACTCGTCGCACAGCACATTATTTTTTCATAATTTCGGTAATTTAAAGGCACATTCTGTACTTGATTGGCAGAATATAAATACAAATCAAATTTTTTAAGTATTAATTTTTTAAAATTTTACATTAAAAATAAATTTTTTTTGCGAAAAAAAGGTATTTTTTTCAAATCTCAGGGGTGGGGGTAATTACCCCTTTACCCCCCACTGTATCCGCCCTTGGTGAAAAATAATATAACAGAAATGCATAAGTTTAAAAAAAGATTTTTTTCAGACGCATGGTATTAAAAGCTTTATTATTTTTTTAAATTAGAACATCTAATGACCAATTAATTGAGGACATTTGTCCTTTTAGAAAGAAATAGATTTTAGCCAAATGACAAATTAAATATTTGTAAAAACGCATTGAAATAAAAAAGTGAAGGAATTTTTTCTACTTTTTATTTAAGTTAACCCATATAGATTAGTAAAAAAAAAAAAAAAACCAAACAAATAAGCAAATGAAATATGCAAATTATAAATATCAAAGGAACAAAAGAAAGAATAAAAGAAATAATAAATTATAATTACCTTTTAATTGTGGAGAGGGTAGGTGTGTGTGACGTTTCATTCTCCCTCAGAGAGTCGCACTGGAGCAGAGGCACTTTGCAGAGAGGTGAGTTCAATCGACTGGCCCCCTGGCCCCCTTGACGCAGATGCATTTGCTTTTTCTAAGGTCTGTCTCTCTTCTGAAACAAAGAAATATTTATTTTTATTTTTTATCCTCTTCTATCATCATATTTTACGTATTCAATAAAGATTATTTTATTAAATAATTGTTTTATTTTCCCGTAATCCTTTCCTTTCTCATTTTTAATATATAAAAGGGAATTACCTCAATTCATTCATATAATGGATTATTAGAAAATAATTTGTTTAATTAAGTACTTGAATTGTTTCTAATTTGAAAGGTATAATAATTATTTTATATCCAATTTTTTTAAGGGTTTGTTTCTTTTTGATAATTTGTAAAATTGATTGAACAATATTTTTTTTTTTTTAACAAATCTTTCTATTAAAAAAAAAAAATTGAGTGATTTTTATGGAAAATTTTATAGGAAAGAATTGAATATCTTCAAGTAATTTGTCCCCTCCATCCCTCTCGATATATTTAATTATTTAATAGATAAAGGATGAAGAATGGAGAAGTTTTTTAGAAAAAATTAAGATATTTTGAAATTGTCTGTTCTTTTAATTAAATAATAAAGAGTTTTGTATAATTTATTTGATTCAATGGCTATTTTAAACCCCACCTCCAGAAAAAACCACCTTTATTACTGCATTACATTACCGATCGAAGAGAAAAAAAACTTTTTTAGAGATCAAGAGTAATCCATTTACTTAAATATAATAATTTGCTATTTTAAATTTCATTTTTAAAGAAAAATACCATTTATTAGAAGGGGTGATTTTCACCCTTTCTAATCCCCACCCTGGGGTACACTTTAAAAATTGGATAATTTTATAAGTACATATTTTTTAAGAGAGAAAAAAATTGAAAATAGAATTTTAATTCGTTATGCAAATGAGATATGAAAAGATTCATCACCGTAAAAAAAGATGAACAGACGGGGATGAACGAGTTTGGTGGATGAACCTCTTATTTGCACACACAATATAAAAAAAACTAAACACACGAGAGAGAGGACCGCAAAGGACGGAGTCTTGGCAAAAGACAGCCTGATAGACAGGCAGCCAGCAAACAAGCAGACATCGATCGATAGAGAAATAGCATTTGCTCTCTGAACGCCCAATTATTGAAATTATCAAATAGATTCTCTATTTAAAAAAATTCCATTTACGTGCAAACTAACGGGGTTTTATTCTGATTGGAATAAATTCGAAATTAAATACTTATTAAAAGACCCTCTTTATTTACACGCCCTTAAGACTCATATTTTCCTCTAATTGAGTTTATTCGATTTGGCAAAAATATTCTTCTATCTGAACTTATTCATTGATAATTAATTTGTATTTTTATCTATTTTATCTTCACCCCTTCGGAATTTAGGGGCGAGAATGTCATGTATGCAATGTTCGTGTTAATATTTCAAAAAATATTAATGGTAGAAATTTCAAATTTGGCCAAAAAATTCCTCTATTTGAACTTATTCGATGATAATTAATTCGTATTTTTATCTTCACCCCTTCGGAAATTAGGGGAGAGAATGTCATATACGCAATGTTTGTGTTAATAACTCAAAAAATATTATAGGTTGAAATTTGAAATTTGGCCACAATATTCCTCTAATTGAGTTTATTCGATGATAATTAATTCGTATTTTTATCTTCACCCCTTCGGAAATTAGGGGCTGTAATGTATAATGCAATGTTCGTGTTAATAACTCAAAAAATATTAATGGTAGAAATTTGAAATTTGGCCAAAATATTACTCTATTTGAACTTATTCGATGATAATTAATTCGTATTTTTATCTTCACCCCTTCAGAATTTAGGGGCTGGAATGTATAATGCAATGTTCGTGTTAATAACTGGAAATATATTATAGGTAGAAATTTGAAATTTGGCCAAAATATTCCTCTATTTGAACTTATTAGTTGATAATTAATTTGTATTTTTATCTTCACCCCTTCGGAAATTAGGGGCTGGAAGGTCATTAAAATGCAATGTTCGTGTTAATAACTCAAAAAATATTATAGGTAGAAATTTGAAATTTGGCCACAATATTCCTCTAATTGAACTTATTCGATGATAAATAATTTGTATTTTTATCTTCACCCCTTCGGAAATTAGGGGCTGTAATGTATAATGCAATGTTCGTGTTAATAACTCAAAAAATATTAATGGTAGAAATTTGAAATTTGGCCAAAATATTCTTCTATCTGAACTTATTCGATGATAATTAATTTGTATTTTTATCTTCACCCCTTCAGAATTTAGGGGCGAGAATGTCATATACGCAATGTTTGTGTTAATAACTCAAAAAATATTATAGGTAGAAATTTGAAATTTGGCCATAATATTCTTCTATCTGAACTTATTCGATGATAATTAATTCGTATTTTTATCTTCACCCCTTCGGAAATTAGGGGCTGTAATGTATAATGCAATGTTCGTGTTAATAACTCAAAAAATATTATAGGTAGAAATTTGAAATTTGGCCAAAATATTCTTCTAATTGAGTTTATTCGAAGATAATTAATTTGTATTTTTATCTTCACCCCTTCGGAATTTAGGGGCGAGAATGTCATATACGCAATGTTCGTGTTAATAACTCAAAAAATATTAAATGTTGAGAAAGATAGATTTATAGCTGGATAAATTTATTGAGAAAACAGGATGAATAAAGAAGAGCAGCTAGTATTTGTTTCATTTATTTAAGGCCCATTAAGCTGACGTTTCGGTCTCGGTCGATACCATCCTCAGAGCTACAACATAGCAAGAAAAGCACAAATCCTTAAAATTACAATTTCATTCCAATCATAAGAAATATTACAAAAATATAAAATATATATATGTATAGCTTATGGGCTGTCAATATGAGATAAATTGTAAAAAGCTCAATTATATAATTCATAACCCTTAAGTTATGGCAAGGTATATAAATACTGTAGATATAAATTAATATACATAGGGTTGTACAATTGAGGTATTATTGGAAGAGCAATAGTCAGAGTGGTGCGTCTTATCGACTACGGGTAATTAATAGAAGAGCAAACTCGTAGCCTATATATATTAGTACCCCCACCACGCATATCGGTGACGTAACAGACTATCGTATACACATCAGCGCTTTAAGATATTCCTATACAGGAAGATTGTAGATTTAAAGTCTGTTTTAAAATTGACTGTTTTGTTTATAAAAATGTGTATAGCCTCCAGAGTCAGTCTTTTGTAATAATTTCTTTCGTATCCTAGGATTTTTACATTATCAAAGTTAAAATTATGATTTAAATTTATAGCTTGTTCTGCCAATGCAACGCTGGGCTCCTTGTTCTTAATGTTGCTCTTGTGCTGTGACAAACGACTATTTAAATATTGTCGAGTTTGCCCAACATAACATAAGTTGCAGTCGCTGCACGGCACTTTATATACAATCCCAGAGTTTTTTAGAAGGGGGTGGGGTCCTTGTTGTTGAATAGGAAACTCAATGTGTTGGACGGTTTAAAAGAGATGATAATGTCCTCACTTATGCGGCTTACGAGTTTTTTAATGTTCTCTGAGAGTCCTGGTGTATATGGGTGATTCTTTTACAAACCGAACACTTTCTGACCGACATGTTTTTGATTTGGCTGAAATTTTTTTACGGGTTCTATAACGAAAAAAAGAGAGCCATCCGCGAGGATTTTCTTTTTTCTTTAATATTTTGGGAAATATCGAGGGAAGAAAATGTGAAAATTTGATGATTTTCTGCTTAGACGCTCATTTTTAAAAATTCATAACTCTGGTTCTATTTGAGCTAGAAAAAAACTTTTTTACCATTTTAAAGCGAAAAGAGTGAACTTTAAGAAAAAAATTGTTCCACCAAAATTTATTAAAGATTTCACATTGTTATCAACAATTGAAATCTTTAAATCGATTTTTAACAATGGGGCCCCAACTGTATTGCATTTTTATTATAACCATCGCATTCTACGTCAGATTTTATGCCGATAACGGTTTTTTAATCGATGGAGAATCAATTAGTACTATTGAAAAAAATTTTGTGCAACGGATAGCTACTTGACCATAAAAGCTACATTAAATCTAAATATAGTTTTAGAAAGAGTGGTTCAATACCCCCGGACTTTTTTTTCTTATTTTTGATATGACGTCATTTTACCGCATGAGAGCACTTGGCGGGATTTTTTTTCAATAGTACTAATTGATTCTCCATCGAATAAAAAACCGTTATCGGCATAAAATCTGACGTAGAATGCGATGGTTATAATAAAAATGCAATACAGTTGGGGCCCCATTGTTAAAAATCGATTTAAAGATTTCAATTGTTGATAACAATGTGAAATCTTTAATAAATTTTGGTGGAACAATTTTTTTTCTTAAAGTTCACTCTTTTAGCTTTAAAATGGTAAAAAAAAGTTTTTTTCTAGCTCAAATAGAACCAGAGTTATGAATTTTTAAAATGAGCGTCTAAGCAGAAAATCATCAAATTTTCACATTTTCTACCCTCGATATTTCCTAAAATATTAAAGAAAAAAGAAAATCCTCGCGGATGGCTATCTTTTTTTTCGTTATAGAACCCGTAAAAAAAATTTCAGCCAAATCAAAAACATGTCGGTCAGAAAGTGTTCGGTTTGTAAAAGAATCACCCATATGTAAGACTTATATAAGTTTTTGTATTATTAGCCACGGGGGTGTTGTTACCACTGCTCGAATTGGCAACCAAAGACACTGAGTAGGGCTGTTTGGTTTTATAAAAATATATTTTGAATATTTTTTCAACGAAGTGTCTGGGGTAACCATTAGTAAACATGATTTTCCTAATTTTGTTGAAACATTCTTGCTTGTATTCTGGACTAGATAATACATCTGCTCTTAAAATCATGTTATATAATAGATTTCTCTTATGTACAAGGGGGTGATTCGAACTGTAGTTTACAACACGATCAGTCTTATTGCTCTTCCTTATCCATTTTGTTCTGATACTTTCTCTCTCTCTGATCAATGTCATATCTAGAAAATTTATATGATTGTTTTGTTCTAATTCTTTCGTGAATTTTATTCTGTCATTAAAATTGTTCAATACGACCAGAAATGGCTCGATTTTATTTTCAGGGATGGTCGTAATGACATCATCCATGTATTTAAATATAAAGGGTGGTTCGCACGGCATTTCTTGCTATGTTGTAGCTCTGAGGATGGTCTCGACCGAGACCGAAACGTCAGCTTAATGGGTCTTAAATAAATGAAACAAATACTAGCTGCTCTTCTTTATTCATCCTGTTTTCTCAAAAATATTAAAGGTAGAAATTTGAAATTTCGCCAAAATATTCCTCTATTTGAACTTATTCGATGATAATTAATTTGTATTTTTCTCTCCACCCCTTCGGAATTTAGGTGCGGGAACGTCAAAAGAAAGAGTAGGAATTTAACCATATAGATTAGTAAAAAAAAAAACCAAACAAATAAGCAAATGAAATATGCAAATTATAAATACCAAAGGAACAGAGGAATAGATGGAATAAAAGAAATAATAAATTATAATTACCTTTTATCGATATATTTAATTATTTGCCTACCTTCTATACCAAACGTCGCGGGTTCGGACCCAGGCAGTCCGATGATTTTATTTAAGCCATTTGGATACCAGATGGCTTAAATAGAAATGCCTGAACCCACAATAGATTAATATATATTATAACGGTTATCAAATCGTCAAAAACAACCCCTATTACTACATTACATTACCGATCGAAGAGAAAAAAAATTTTTTTATTAGATTAGACAAAAAGTAATTATTATATCTTTCACATTACAAATAAATCAAGAACGTAGCTAGTTAAAAAAAAAAAAATATAGCTTAAAATCAAATTAGTAAACAATACTTTCTCCCTATATATGTTTCATATACAGGGTAAGAGAAAGTAAAAATCATCTTAATTGTTTAAACTTATATTTAGGGATCAAGAGTAATCCATTTACTTAATTATAATAAATTTGCTATTTTAAATTTCATTTTTAAAGAAAAATACCATTTATTAGAAGGGGTGATTTTCACCCTTTCTAATCCCCCACCCTGGGGTACACGAATCGATCATATCGTTGTATTTAAAAATTGGATAATTTTAGAAGTACATATATTTTAAGAGAGAAAAAAAAATTGAAAATAGAATTTTAATTCGTTATGCAAATGAGATATGGAAAGATTCATTACCGTAATATTAAGATGAACAGACGGGGATGAACGAGTTTGGTGGATGAACCTCTTAATTGCACACACAATATAAAAAAAACTAAACACACGAGAGAGAGGACCCACCCCAAAGGACGGAGTCTTGGCAAAAGACAGCCTGATAGACAGGCAGCCAGCAAACAAGCAGACATCGATCGATAGAGAAATAGCATTTGCTCTCTGAACGCCCAATTATTGAAATTATCAAATAGATTCTCTATTTAAAAAAATTCCATTTACTTGCAAACTAACGGGGTTTTATTCTGATTGGAATAAATTCGAAATTAAATACTTATTAAAAGACCCTCTTTATTTACACGCCCTTAAGACTCACCCTCTACTACTAGTTACTTGTTTAGTCCGAATCGAGGTATTTTGAATACTATTATCTCATTCAAATATATAGATCTCGAAAAATATTTAAAAAATTCCTCTATTTGAACTTATTTGATAATAACCTTCGGAATTTAGGGGTGGGAATGTCATATATGCAATGTTCTTGTTAATAACTCAAAAAATATTAAAGGTAGAAATTTGAAATTTGGCCAAAATATTCCTCTATTTGAACTTATTCGATGATAATTAATTTGTAATTTTATCTTTATCCCTTCGGAAATTAGGGGCTGTAATGTATAATGCAATGTTCGTGTTAATAACTCAAAAAATATTAAAGGTAGACATTTTAAAATTGGCCAAAATATTCCTCTATTTGAATTTATTCGATGATAATTAATTCGTATTTTTATCTTTATCCCTTCGGAAATTAGGGGCTGCAAAGTCATTATAATGCAATGTTAGTGTTAATAACTCATAAAATATTAAAGGTAGACATTTTAAAATTGGCCAAAATATTCCTCTATTTGAATTTATTCGATGATAATTAATTCGTATTTTTATCTTTATCCCTTCGGAATTTAGGGGCTGCAATGTCATTATAATAATAATTTTTAATAATAATAATTTATTCTCCTCTCAACAGATACAAAGAAAACATACATTGACATTCAGGGCAGTGCCTAGGTTATTTAGCGCCCGGGACAAGTTAGTCCTTTAGCGCCCTTTGTATATATATTTTTTACATTGTCACAATAATGTTTCCCGTCCGAAAAAATGTTTTACCTTTTTTTTAGAGACGCTAATTTTTTCCGCCCCCGGGACCGAAATTTTTTCCCGTTTGGCGCCCCCGGAACCAAAATTTTTTCCCCGTCCGAAAAAATATTTTACCTTTTTTTTAGAGACGCTTTTTTGCGCCCCTTCAAAATTTGCGCCCTGGGCAAAGGCCCCGGTCGCCCCCCCTAAGCACGGCCCTGTTGACATTGTACCGTATCAACTGCCACCAGACCTTCATCACAGCGTTAGCCAATTTGTTGACAGGCCTGGAAAGCACTTACATTCAGAAACAATTCGATAATATTATCACCTTTATATTACAAATAATTTACAAAAGTGTATAGTTTTTTTCATATTAAAAATTTTAAATATATTTTAGACACTCATATGAAATCAAATTGATGTCAATTAATTCATTAAATTTATATCTATTAAAATTTTCCTGAATTCTAATTAAGGGTTTAGAATTTTTATCTTATTTACATAGAATAAATCATTATTCCTACTTTGTCTATTACATTTAAATTTTATCTGTTCTAATAATGATGGACAATCGATTGTGTTATTAACAATTTTATGTAAGAATAATATATCATTTTTTATTGTTAGCTGTTCAAGTGGTCGAAGTCCAATTAATTTGCATATTAAAGGGAAATTATAAAATTTAAAAAATCTCATGTATTTACAGTAGACATGCCACACAAATTTTTTAATTATTTTTTCAAAATTGTTTAAGTTTCTTTCACCAGCCCAAATTACGGAGCCATACATCATCCTACTTAATACCAGACTTCTAAATAAAGTGATGACACAATTTTTTCTTCAAAAGTCTCTTGAGACATTTTGAATCAGCCCCTGTAATCTGCTGCACGTGAGGCTGGTCATCTGAATATGATGTTTAAAAGAAAGTTTGCAATCAAAATATATCCCAAGATCTTTTATCGAGTCGGTCTTGCTGATGCAGAGGGCGTTTAATTTGTAAGGGTACGTTAGTGATGATTTTCTCCTGGTGAACGAGACCATTTTGGTTTTTTTAATATTTATCGATAAACCATTCAAGGAGCACCAATTTTGGATTGAAACTATGTCATCCTGTATTTGCATACAATCTTGTACATCTTTCACCAATTTGTAAATCTTTAGGTCATCTGCATTTTACCCCCTAAGAGGATAAATCTAGGAATGTATTTTTCCATACAGTTAAATATGTGTCCAGTAAAGTCACTCACAATGTGGTCTACGTTTTTTTCGTCTAATATTTTATCCCAGTCAGTATTATGCAGTTCGAGATAAAGACTGTGATAGTCACCTTGCGTGTAATTAAAAGAATTTTTAGCAGAAAGTGATTTAGTATTGTGAGACTCAGTTTCTATATTAATAGTTAGTACAGGATGGTATTTGTCTGGGATCACCAGATTGTGTAGCGATTGCGATACATTTATTTTACTAGAGATATTGGTCAAACAAAGGTCAAGAAGATCTCCATATGAATTATAAATAAAATTAAGTTGTTCAAGATTTAAGAAAGATTGAAGCGACACAAGTGAGATAGCTCTAGCCCTGACAGATGGGGTACAATTTGCGCAGGATAGTGTGGTCCAGTCAATTTTTGGGCAATTAAAATCACCCAATAAAATAATATTATAAGATGTGAAATCTAAGCTTGATTCAATTTTATTAAAATAACTATTTAAAATATTAAAATCCAAGTGAGGCGGAATATAAATGTTTCCTATCAAATAAGGCTTAATGTGAGTCCTTGCCACCACTTAATTGAATCCATACTGAGTCAATTTCTTCAGTCTCAAGATCTTGCCCTACGAATCGAACGAATGCGGCTCTCGACAGCAGTCAGCACTCCGCCGCCCCTGGAAGCGTAGGCCACCAGACGATCACTGCGGTAAACCGTGTAGTTTGATGGAAAAAGCAGACGCTAGGATGACACTCGTTTAGCCAGCTCTCAGTAAGGCAATATATATCAACGTTAAGGGTTGATATTTGTTTGTAGCACTCGTCCATCTTCGTACGCAGACCACGAACATTCTGATACATAATTTCAAGCGTTGTTACATTCATCATCATCATTAGCAGAGGGTTGAACATTTTTAGTTTTTATAAATTTTATATCTTCTTTCAATCTTCCGTAAAATACTGAGATCAAAACGCCCTCAGGCCATGATTCCGGGTCTGTAATATGGTCATACTCATCCATAGTAACCGAGACATGAAAAGAAGCATATGTATCAAATCGCGTCTTTAATCTCGAGCATTGAGCCGATTTCAATTTTATATTTTCTTTCAGATGTTTTAAAACTTCGCTCGCGCTGACCTCTGGGGCAAATCTACTAACGAAGATGGTAATGTTCGTGTTAATAACTCAAAAAATATTAAAGGTAGAAATTTGAAATTTGGCCAAAATATTCCTCTATCTGAACTTATTCGATGATAATTAATTTGTATTTTTATCTTCACCCCTTCGGAATTTAGGGGCGAGAATGTCATATATGCAATGTTCGTGTTAATAAGTCAAAAAATATTAATTTAGGGGCTGGAAAGTCATTATAATGCAATGTTCGTGTTAATTAACTCAAAAAAAAAAAAAAATGCCCCCGGGTTTGGCATAGTAAGTAGCGCGCCTACCTCCTATACCAAACGTCGCGGGTTCGGACCCAGGCAGTCCGATGATTTTATTTAAGCCATTTGGATACCAGATGGCTTAAATAGAAATGCCTGACCCCACAATAGATATATTCTCTACAACGGTTATCGTCAAAGTCTTAAATGGCCTGAGTTGCCGAAAAGACTGTATGAATGTGTGTGTGAATGTGAGTGTGAATGAGAAAAAAGTGTGAATGTTTTTTATAAAAAAAAAAAAAAAAAAAAAAAACAACTCAAAAAATATTAAAGGTAGAAATTTGAAAATTGGCCAAAATATTCCTATATTTGAACTTATTCGATGATAATTAATTTGTATTTTTATCTTCACCCCTTCGGAATTTAGGTGCGGGAACGTCAAAAGAAAGTGAAGGAATTTTTTTATACTTAACCATATAGAATAGTAAAAAAAAAAAAAAAAACCAAACAAATAAGCAAATGAAATATGCAAATTATAAATATCAAAGGAACAAAAGAAGGAATAAAAGAAATAAAAAATTACAATTACCTTTTAATTGTGGAGAGGGTAGGTGTGTGTGACGTTTCATTCTCCCTCAGAGAATCGCACTGGAGCAGAGGCACTTTGCAGAGAGGTGAGTTCAATCGACTGGCCCCCTGGCCCCCTTGACGCAGATGCATTTGCTTTTTCTAAGGTCTGTCTCTCTTCTGAAACAAAGAAATATTTATTTTTATTTTTTATCCTCTTCTCTCGTCATATTTTACGTATTCAATAAAGATTATTTTATTAAATAATGGTTTTATTTTCCCGTAATCCTTTCCTTTCTCATGTTTAATATATAAAAGGGAATTAATACACTTTTAATTAGAATATTTACCTCAATTCATTCAGATAATGGATTATTAGAAAATAATTTTTTTAATTAAGTACTTGAATTGTTTCTAATTTGAAAGGTATAATAATTGTTTTATATCCAATTTTTTTAAGGGTTTGTTTCTTTTTGATAATTTGTAAAATTGAATTTGTCCCCTCCATCCCTCTCGATATATTTAATTATTTAATTGAGAAAGGATGAAGAATGGAGAATTTTATTAGAAAAAATTAAGATATTTTGAAATTGTCTGTTCTTTTAATTAAATAATAAAGAGTTTTGTATAATTTATTTGATTCAATGGCTATTTTAACCCCCCACCTCCAGAAAAAACCACCCCTATTACTACATTACATTACCGATCGAAAGAGAAAAAAAACTTTTTTAGAGATCAAGAGTAATCCATTTACTTAATTATAATATTAAATTTCATTTTTAAAGAAAAATACCATTTATTAGAAGGGGTGATTTTCACCCTTTCTAATCCCCCACCCTGGGGTACACTTAAAAATTGGATAATTTTATAAGTACATATATTTTAAGAGAGAAAAAAAAATTGAAAATAGAATTTTAATTCGTTATGCAAATGAGATATGGAAAGATTCATTACCGTAATATTAAGATGAACAGACGGGGATGAACGAGTTTGGTGGATGAACCTCTTATTTGCACACACAATATAAAAAAAACTAAACACACGAGAGAGAGGACCCCAAAGGACGGAGTCTTGGCAAAAGACAGCCTGATAGACAGGCAGCCAGCAAACAAGCAGACATCGATCGATAGAGAAATAGCATTTGCTCTCTGAACGCCCAATTATTGAAATTATCAAATAGATTCTCTATTTAAAAAAATTCCATTTACTTGCAAACTAACGGGGTTTTATTCTGATTGGAATAAATTCGAAATTAAATACTTATTAAAAGACCCTCTTTATTTACCCACCCTTAAGACTCACCCTCTACTACTACTTACTTGTTTAGTCCGAATCGAGGTATTTTGAACACTATTATCTCATTCAAATATATAGATCTCGAAAAATATTTTAAAAAATCCTCTATTTGAACTTATTTGATGATAATTAATTTGTTTTTTTATCTTCACCTCTTCAGAATTTAGGGGTGGGAATGTCATATATGCAATGATCGTGTTAATAACTCAAAAAATATTAAAGGTAGAAATTTGAAATTTGGCCAAAATATTCCTCTATTTGAACTTATTCGATGATAATTAATTTGTATTTTTCTCTCCATCCCTTCGGAAATTAGGGGCTGGAAAGTCATTATAATGCAATGTTCGTGTTAATAACTCAAAAAATATTATAGGTAGAAATTTGAAATTTGGCCAAAATATTCCTCTATTTGAACTTTTTCGATGATAATTAATTCGTATTTTTATCTTCACCCCTTCGGAATTTAGGGGTGGGAATGTCATATATGCAATGTACGTGTTAATAACACAAAAAATATTAAAGAAGGAAATTTGAAATTTGGCCAAAATATTCTACTATCTAAACTTATTCGATGATAATTAATTTGTATTTTTATCTTTACCCCTTCGGAATTTAGGGGCGAGATTGTCATTTATGCAATGTTCGTGTTAATAACTCAAAAAATATTAAAGGTAGAAATTTGAAATTTGGCCAAAATATTCCTCTATTTGAACTTATTCGATGATAATTAATTTGTATTTTTATCTTCACCCCTTCGGAAATTAGGGGCTGAAATGTCATATATGCAATGTTCGTGTTAATAACTCAAAAAATATTAAAGGTAGAAATTTGAAATTTGGCCAAAATATTCTTCTATCTGAACTTATTCGAGGATAATTAATTTGTATTTTTATCTTCACCCCTTCGGAATTTAGGGGCGAGAATGTCATATATGACATAAGTGAGATGAAGGGTGTGTGGCGTTTTATTTTCACTAATAGAATTGATTTGCAATATTTATTTATTTATATTTTTATTTATTACCATGCCCAACAGTATAAACCATTTACTGATCAGGTTACAGACATGGTTATCCAATACGTTAATTATGTACATATTTGTTTGTTTTTAACTTGTTGGTCTATTAGTCGCCAAGCCTAATTTAAAGATTTCACTAATTAATTTGGGTGATCGGAAGAAAAGTTAATTATGTATTTCATTTTGGGATCAAATAAAAATGGCAATTTCAATTCAATATATTTATTTCGGAGTAAGTTACATAGTGACAGGATGAATCCACCAACTACAAGTCTGCTCACCTTATGTCTAGAGGGGTTTATATATCTTTAGTTTAGAAAGGAGGGGTTGGCAAAGTGTCGCCTTATTAGTGGTGGGGATGGACCTCACCCCACTCTTGTTTTAATTTGAAAAACAATTAAAGGGGCGAATTCGTCTTGTTGCTCTTAAAATTCCATTAGGAAAAAATGCAGGATCTATCTTGGTAATGTATAGATGGATAGATTGCTTAAATGACAAAAATAAAGGTAAAAACCAAATAGCAAAAATATGTTGTTTAAATTGCCAATAATTATCAATAGGGACGAATTCGTCTTGTTGGTTTTAAAAGCACATTAGTAAAAAAGCAGAGTCTATCTTGATAATGTATAAATGGATAGATTGCTTAAGTGATATAAATAGAAGAACAAAAATAATAAAATAAAGAGGAAGTATATCGATAAAATTACCTTATATAACTAAGTCTCTTAAATGAATAAAAAATGATTTATAATTAATTAGAATATGAATGATCAGAGTTCTTGGTTCATACAATGTATTGTGAAATGTATATTTATATATTGTATGGGCCATGATATATTACAAAGTTCTATCTTACTATATTTATTGTTATACAAATCACACATTCTTATAAAAGAGGATCTTTTGAGGTAATTATTGGTAGAATGTGGAAGGTAGAATAAATCGCAGCCGCGAGTAGACAAAGGAGCATGGAAATTAATTAAGGACAGGGAAATAGGATCATCAACAATTCCTCGTACAAGTTTCGATAGGTGAATAATATGCATGGCCTCCCTTCTGCTCTCAAAGCATTCAAGGTCATGTTCCTCCAGGATAGTCAGGTAATCGAAAGAATCAACAACAGGATAATTTCCATGTTGTTTATAATAGAGATACCTAGAAAATTTTTTATTGATTCTTTCGATTTTGTTAGCATGAACCTGGTGTATGGGACTCCAGATGACGGAGCTTAGAGACGATATATGCACGATACAACACAGTGATGTTATTTAGCTGGGAGAAATCCCGTGTGTTTCTAATAATGAAACCCAACATTCTGTGTGCAGCATTACATATGTCGTCTATATGAGATATAAAAGTTAGTTTAGAGTCGAACACCACTCCGAGATCGCGAGTATTGGCAACACGTGTTATTCAAGTTGTAGTCAAACTTAATAGGCGTTAATTTGTTTGTGTATGTCACAATTTTACATTTATTTAAATTAAGATCTAATTTGTTGCTAGCACACTAGTCCCATAATCTACCGACAGGGCCGCAGACAGGGGGGGGGGGACAGGCTATATCCCCGGGGCCCGGGCCCTTTGAGCTTCACCCTTAAAATTCTAATAAAAAATAATTTTTATGGTTAAAATTTCAATAAAAACAATCATTTTCTTGAAATTTTTTCCTGAAGGGTCTGGGCCCTTTAATCTTAAAATTTTAATAAAAAAATCATTTTCTTAAATTTTTTTCTGAAGGGGGCTTAATCTTAAATTTAATAAAAAAAACATTTTCAATTTTTTTCTGAAGGGGCCTGGGCCCTTTAATCTTAAAATTTTAATAAAAAAATCATTTTCTTGAAATTTTCTTCTGAAGGGGCCCGGATCCTTTAAGCTCAAATCAAATCAAAAATTTCAAGAAAACCATTTATTTTTTAATTGAAATTTTAAGATTTTAGCTTAAAGGGCCCGGGCCCCTTCAGGAAAAAATTTCAAGAAAATAATTTTTTTTTTTTTGAAATCTTAAAATTTCAATTAAAAAAAAAAATCATTTTCTTGAAATTTTTTTTCTGAGGGGGCCCCGGGCCCTTTAAGCTCAAAACAAGATTGATAATATTTTTCACGTCTCAGGATAGTTAAAAACGCAGATTTCAAAAAATTTTTCTTCCCCCAGACACCCTATGTTTAGGAAATTTTGAAAAATTTTTAAATATCTTTTTTATTTAAATAAACACAGTAAGCTATGTATAACTGTTTCAAAAATTGTGTCAAAAACTGTAAAAAATTGCTGGCATGAAGGCCACAAGTCTTTTACATATTTGGGTGGGGGAAGGGAGGGGCCCGTATTATTAAGTAGCCCCGGGGCCCGTCAATTCTGTCTGCGGCCCTGTCTACCAAGACTCTTCTGGAGAAAATGACAATCATTCAAGGTGTAGATAGGATGAAAAATTTTTAAATCGTCCGCGAACAGAAGTTTCTGACAGTCTATTGCCTTCACGATGTCATTAATGAAGAGAAGAAAGAGTAATGGCCCCAGAGTTGAGTCCTGGGGAACCCCAGATTTAGCAAAATAAAGGGAAGACATATGACCATTGAACTGCACATAGGACTGTCGATTGGAAAGATAGGATTTAATTAAGGAAAGGAGAATGATTCAAGCTTATTCATTAAAATCTCATGGTCAATCTTATTGAAGGCTTTAGAAAAATCTCTGGAAATACAGTCAAGCTGACCATAAGATTCAAATATAGCAGAAGCTGAGTGAGTGAAATAAGCAAGATTTGTAACTGTGGACCTGCCTTTCATGAAACCATGTTGGAACGGAGAAATCTGATGTTTGACTCTAAAATATATAGTGGTGTAAATTAATTTTTCAAAAATCTTGCTGAAGCCAGATAAAATAGCAATCGGCCTATAGTTATTAACGTTAGATTGATCACCAGCTTTCTGGAACCACCTTCCAGAGGTCAGGGAACATTTGTGTTCTGATAGATAAATTAAATATATGAAACAATGCCCTGGAAAACCGGATAAGCACAGTCCTTAATTATTAAATTCGGAATAAAGTCAGGCCCACTGGATAGATTTGATTTTAATATGGGAAATGCTCAATGCTTTCACGGGATAGGTGACTCAACTCTACTGGACCAAAACAGTTGATTAATTCAGAATCTGGGAAGGAGGTGAGATTATTAGGAGTTGGGGAGGAATATCTTCTTCAGAGTCGTATTCCTCTTTTCAGAGGAGTCGTGATCCTCATTTCTTCCGTGCTCTCACAGCACCAGTTCTTGCGACTGCAGCCCGCCAGCGAGATCTGCTCCTGGCCATGGTTGTAGCAGCATGGAGTGTTTTGCATAGTTGGGTCTTTATTTGATCCGCTCATCTTGCCTGTGATCTGCCTCTTCTTCTTTTGCCCTCCACTTTACCCTGCATGTGGGTGAAAAAATAAGTAAAATAAATTCCTGAGTTCATAGAGCCACCCTGAATTAAATTAACATTTCATATTATTATTAATAGAGTTTTTAGATTGAAAATTAAACACTTACAAAGTCGAACGTTTTTAGATAAAGACATGTACGGCATGTAGGTTGAGATATTCTTGTTTTATCGGCCTGTTTCTTTTGACAATGAACTCCATATGATTCTTCCAGCAAATAATCTACTAATCATCTTCGTCTTCATTACCAGCAGCTGGGTTGTGCTTTTTTAGTCTGAAAAAATATAATAAAAAGGAATATATTTAAAAATGCAATTATTTAAAATAAATTATTAGTATTGTTTAAATTAATGAATCGGCTATTTGTGTCCTAATTTTAATTATAAATTATATGCTGTAATTATATTTTCCTGTCAACGATCGAAATAATTAAAAGGCATTCTAACATAAGAATCCCTTTTTACTAAAAAATTCTCAACCCTAAATAAGTTATTTTCAATTTTTTTCCTTAAAAAAAATTATTTGCAAACTCTAATGAAGATACTTCAAAAATATCTAATTATAATTTGAAAAAATTTAATTATTCATATTTATTTTAATAGTAATGAGAAAAATTTTTATTTTTCAAGATATTATTAATATTTAAGTTCACTGGGACTCGAGTCAAAGACGTTAAGAAATTCTAATTTGTTTGGATTAAAGTGAAAATTAAAAACGTTGATTTACGTCTTTTATGTAGCTGCATTTCCGTATGATTTATCCATCCCCCGTGATGCCGAATTCCTTATCAGGAGATCCTGGAACAAAGATTTGGATTTGATTATTTGTCATTTCTATTAAAATATATTATATATTGGCTGTATCATTCATTCTTTATCTTTTTTCTTGATTTAAACTACTGTATATCTATCTAAATTTTGATATTAAATAAGTATATTCTTTAAGGGAATTTTTATTTAACCTAATATCCTTAAATTTCCTTATTTATTTGCTACTGTATATATATTTTTCTCAGACGAGTTAATCCATGCTACTAGAGATTGGCAGCGGTCAGAGAAAACTAAATAAAATATAATGTTATTATACATAGTAAGTACAAACTATTCCAGCCCGACTGGGCTTTAAAAGTTTTAGATAAGAATAATTCATCGCTTGGTTTTGCTTGATTAAAAATAATAAATATTTATTTTCACATATTTAAATAAAACATTGAAAATAAAATAAAACTGGCATCAGAACCAGACGTCATAGTCATCGTCCTCCGGAAGCAAAATTGATTTGAAAATTAAAGAATGATTCTGATAACATTTTTTTTATTTAAATAAATTATGTTTTTTTTACCCAAGGGACATTTCCTTAGCTAATTTAAATTATACTGTATTATTATTAATTCTCCTCCCCAACTATTCCGACTTTCCACGATGTGCCTTCCCACCAACCTCTAATAGATAATCTCTATATAATAAGATAATACATATACATATATATAAAAGTAGTTTTATACCGTTCAACGAAATTTTCCTTCTATCTTAAAAAATTATTAATTAAAACGAAAGATCATTAAGTCAAATGTCATAAAGTTATATTTATAATCAGCGGCGTAACCAGCCTTTGAGGGCGGGGGGGGGGCGAAGCTCAACTAGGGCGCCGATTTTCCAGGGGGGCTCCGCCCCCTGGACCCCTTGCTCGCCTTCGGCGAGCAATTACCGCCTTCGGCGGGCAAATTTCTTGCATCCAGTAATTTTCTCAGCGAATTTGTTTATATTTACATGTTTTTTAATGACCCCTGTATGGTTTTGTTTTGATTTTTCTTTGCTTTTACGAAAAATGTCGTTTTCTTCTGTGATTATTTCAAAAACTATTCAGTTTTCGGGAAAATATCAAAGAATAAAAACTTTTTAAAATAGAGTATTTTATTTCGACGGGCATGCAAATGAAATTTTATTTAAAAATTGCTAGACATTCGTTCATTCATTCACTAAATCTCGGGCGGGAATGGGCGGATTTGAAAAAATTCCGGGCGGGCTCGGGCGGGCCTGAAGAATGGTAAAAGCCCTTTCATTTTGAGAAAATCGAAAAAAAACTGAAAAACTACATCAGTAAAATACTAGTACTTTTTGGCCGATTTTGATTAAAAGCTTATTTTTCACGTTCCCGGGGGTGTTTAACTTAAATATAACATTTCAGTCTCATAGCTCAATTCCTTCATGCTTAAAAAATTTTGAATTCCAAAAAATTAAATATTAAGGCTTATACGAATCCTGAGTAAATCTCCACAGCCATAAAACATCAAATTAAGGCTTATATATTGCAAAATAAAAAAAATTTTAATTATAAAGCCTCTATATACGTTATTTATTATTTTTGAATTAAATTCATTTAAAATAGTAGAATTCAAGTTGTAATATAATTTTAAAAGAAACAATCAATTTTTTAAGACAATCGATGAAAAGAATATGATAAAATCACATACGCTGGGCTATATTTTAGAGGCCGTAGGGCGCCTATGCCGGTCTCCGGGGGGCGCCAAAAGGGCCTGACGCGCCTGGGGCAGGGGGGCTCGCGCCCCCCCTCGTCCCCCCCCGGGTTACGCCACTGTTTATAATATCAATATATATGATGTAAGTGTAAAGGAAGGCCGAATTATAATCAGATGATAAAAAAAAAATTATAAGGCTTATGTCGGCCCGGATTATTTCATTTTCTACCTTGTCAGCTGAACCAAAAGTCATCCATTTTCAAAAAACAAGGTTTGTTGGGCACTTTGACTGGCCTGTTTCAGTTGTTAAGGTACGTA
>JAKCPI010017729.1:0-12611 GCA_023213315.1 Euborellia annulipes | reverse complement strand
CAACTCTTTTCTGATCGCAATTATCACTAGCAAGAGTAACAATGAAGGAAAGGGAAGCCCATGGTCCATAAATCGAAAAGCTGCTACTGCATTCATTTGATTTATGGACTAAGGAAAAGGATCAAAGAGAGAAAAAAAAGGAACGTATAATGTTATTCGTATCTCCCTTGCTGGTTGGCCATTTCAATAATATTGTTATTTTTAGTCATGGCGTGGATTTTGGTCAAGTTTTTCATCTAAATGGCATCACTAAAAATTCATCCCTCTCTTTTTTCTCTCTCTCTCTCTCACTCTTTTAACAGCTCTTTTTTATTCCAAATAAGATTTTTTTTGCTTGCCCTTTTTTTTTGATACAAAATCTTTTTATAAAGCCATTAAGTTCCTGGCGAATTTAACTTCTGCTGTTGCTAGGATAAAATTGTATTTTCTTTTTATGTAGTTTATTTTGATCATGTTTATATTCTATTTATTATAGGCCTATAACATGAAATGCTCTCTACATTATAGATAATTTTTCCAAATTATTTTAAAATTAGTTTAGAAGAATTATTTATTGTTCCGAAAAAGACCTTAAATTAAATAAAAAAAAAAAAATTATTGTTTCTTTTTCACTTTTAGCTTTTTACATTACTTAATTATTTATAATCAAACTCAAGGGTTTAAAAGAAAATTTCATAAAATTTGCAATTTATTTAGAATGCTGAAATTCGAATATTGTAATTCCCATTCATTTGCATTTTTCCTTCTCGTGACTCTCGAGAATATTTCTTCTCTTTATTATCTAATATTCCTAGCATAAAAACTAATTTGAAATTATGTTTTGTTTTTATTTTCAATGCTACATAGGAAAGATCGAGGTTTCAATATATTCGTGTTAGACACCGCAACAAATGCGAAAAATTTCGTTATCAAGATTTTCAGCTAAAAAGCTGTTTTCTCTTATCTTCTTCTATCAAGAGTTCTGTCAAAAAGAGTTGTAAAGTAAAATCTATTCATCTATGAACATTGTTAAGCCATTTAAACTTTAAACGATATTTATAGTATGTTATATATATTATGGAGTTTAGCATCAACCATATTTTTACTTTCACAAGCATATCACTTGAAAAGCATTATAAAATGGTAATTTCATATTTATATACCTAAAAAAATCAAACATCCCTTAGAAATAGGCATTCAAAATATCATTTTGATAAAGATTTTGCATAACTTCAGGGCGCTCTTGATTAGTGGCGCAACACGTGTTTATCAGGGTAACTTCTTCAATCGCATTGCGGCGGTTATTTCAAATCACAAATCAGATTAGATAACTGATACCCTGTTTTAAAATCAGAACAAGCTAGTAAATAAAATATTTCAGATAGCTATTTTATATTATTAATACTTTTCGACCTTTATTCGAAATTTTATCGAAGAATAAAAAATAAGTAATATACATACAGTATATTGTTAAAATTTTTAACTCTGTTAGAAATAATAAATATATTTCTTATATTAGAAAATGTATTCATTGAACAAGGATTATCTAAAAAACCTCCCGAATAAATTTTTTATGGCCCTGTGATTGTATAGGTAAAAATCTGGTGTGACTGCGCACAGGGCACAACTTTCTCTTATCTTCAGTAATCGAAAGTTGTGTTCTGTGTTGTCACACCGGATTTTTCGTGTCGACATATATTTAGTTTCCGCCGAAATATTAGAATTCAAGATGTAAAATTTATTAGTATGGGAAAATATTTATATTTTGTTACCATGGCAACCATTACCAGAGTAAAGTGGTATTCAGAAGATTTCAATGTCAAAATGAGAATATACATTTTAAAGAGCATCTAAAAAATAATTGATTTTTGAATTTTAATCAAAATAGTTCGAACGAATTTTGAGAAAATCGAAAAAAAAAAAAAAAAAAACTGAAAAAATACATCAATAAAGTACTAGTACTCTTTGTTCAATTTTGATTAAAAAGCTTATTTTCACGATCCAGGTAGGTACAAAACTTAAATATAAAATTTCAATCTCCTAGCTCAATTCCTTCATGGTTTAAATTGAACCCAGTCACACACACACACACACACAGACAGACCATGTTGCGAAAACCACTTTTTTGGATTCAGGGGACCTCAAAACGTGTATATCCATCAAAATCTCGACATCGAATTTTTATATGAATCCAATACTTTCTCTCTATATATATTTCATATAGGTTAAGAGAAAGTAAAAATAGAATTTGTAACAAATTTCAGTTATAATATTGATTGATAAAAGAGGGGCTGAACTTAAAGAAGAAGGGAAAGTCGAATAAAAGGACTGATAAGGCATGTATCTGTCCCTCAACCTTATCCTGAGGATGGAGTGAGAAAAGATAACAAAAAAAAAAAGAGGAAAAAGTTCCTTTATTGCTATTTCATCAAATCATCTGACCTAATTCGGTTCCAGAAGGGAAACCTAGACGTTCATTAATCTTTATGGCAAGATTTATAGAAAAAAAATGTGATAAACTTAACAATTAATGTTTTTTTTTTGTATGAAAAATTTGTTGAACCCATTTAGGGTAAAACAAAACTCACCAAAAGATTACTCAGAATTGGGTCAATAATTATTAAATGGATCCTGTTATGCATTAGCGTGTCAAGCGCCAAAAAAATTTAAAATTGAGTTAAGCAAGGAATATTGTATCTAATGCTATAATTAATAGTATTTTTTATGAAATATGTCCAAAAAAAAATTTATATTTAATGTTACTTGCACAATTGAATCGTTTATTTCAGAAACCACCTAAGGGACAAAATTTCAAAAAATGTGTTTTTGGTGCTAATGTACAATTTAAAGGTAAATACATCTTTTAGTGCCGAAATAACCAATGTTCCTCATCAGCAATGCTATTTGGCAGCCTTGAAAATAATCCGTTTATTTCAGAAAGAACCCAAGCGCCGTCGCACAGTGGGTCAGAATCCCAAAAAAGCTGGCCAAAAGTCGAAAAATAAAGTTTTTAGTTGGAAAATTTTATATGCTGCGTTGGCTAGACTGATAACCCAAGTGTCAAAATCCGTTAGAATTGGAGTCACATCCCTTATGCCTGCTTTTGAAAATTAGTTCAAAGTTGACCTTCGCTCAAATAATATCTAACGTCCACGCAGGAGAAACAACAAGCTAGTGTTTGAAGAGGCATAGTTTCTCGTAGAGTTCACCGATTTTACTTTAACAAAATGGAATCAACTCGTGAAAGAAAGTAGATTAAAACTGTGTTTATTAGAAAACTCAATATTTTTAAAGAAAAAAGTAATAAGGTAATAAAGTTACATGAATTTTACGATGGAAAGCAAAAAAAAAGTTTAGTTTTTAATGAAAAAGTTTAGTTGTAAAACGTTGTTATGTGTTCTAACATACTAGACATGAAAGATGAAACTATTATCTATAAAATAAAATAAAATCCAGCTGCGAATATCTGCGAAACGAGATTTTATGCAGTTTTTTGTAAAAAAGAAAATACGAAATATTATTTTAGCGTAACTAAAAAAAGTATAAATAATTTTTTCGTGAGCATGGATAATTGTTTAAACTTCTCTTCAACAGATATAATGTAGGCCTATATAAATAAATGTATACTGTACAGATACTGAAATAGTTATTTAGAATTTAAAAGCAAACAATTTTTTTTTAAACTCAAATTTCATCCCTAAATTTATGCGCGAGATGCCTGTAATTTGATCGATTTAATTTATTTGGACTATTATTTGTATTGATATACAGGATCAAATTTGTTGTATAAAAATTAAATTTAAATTTTATTGCATTAACTAGCCGCAAAGCCCGCCGAAGGTGCCCCTGGGCCCACTTGTCCGTCCTTGGCAGGCAAGTTTGTTCCATATTTCATGTTGCATTGCAATATTTGTTTTTTTTTTTTTATTAAAATTATATTTGCCTTATTTGCACTATATGGTTGTAATTTTATTTAGAATATAAAATTTTAAAAAAATCAGAGCCCTTGGGGGGGGGGCAAGTGCCCCCTGCCCCCACAAAGGACGGCTCTGTTCTGAATAACCCTATTCAACAAATTGTATCAAAAACTAATAATTATTCTTCACATTGTAAGCATTTTTACTTTTGATTAGGCCATATTGGTTCCGCCATTTTGAATTTGGTATTTTTGACATCGGATCCGTAATCAGCGACCCCAAAAACCCCCCAGTAACAAATTTCAGATCGATTTATTAAGATTTCGAATTTTGGCCAGCTTTTTTGGATTCTGACCCACTGTGCGTCGCTTAGGTTCTTTCTGCGGTAAATTTCACTCATGCCCTGTAGACATCACGTGTTTTGTGACTCGCTGGTTTGATTCAAACGTTACCTAACACTGAGTAGTTAGTTTTCGTGAGTTTTCGATGAATATTAGGTGTTATTTTGTTGTTTATTATTACATTATATAGTTCTTAATCCATGTCGGATAGTTCAGATGATGAACATATTCCCAAGCGTAGGCGTGGTGTTGTGCACGAAGAAAAATACAAACGGAACATTATTCGGAATGCTAGGCTCAAAGGACTGCAGTACGTCTCTGTATATACGCTGTGTATATAGACATACTGTAGCGTGTAGTCTACTTGTATTTTTCGATTTAGGCATAGTAAAAACACTCTTTTTTCATACTTAAGTGTGTCTATTACTTACCTTTGATACCAAAACAGGTAAAAATTAATGGTTTGACTTAATTTCAATAATAATTTTAAAAAAATCACTCGTTTATTTCAGAAACCACCTAAGTGCAATTTTTTCAAAAAATTAATTACTCAAAAACTTAAAGGAAAAAAATAATTTTTTAAATAGAATATCCCAATAGCATGTTTATGATTTGATAAAAAAATATTTGAAGTAGACTAGACCTATACTTAAGCTGCAAAACAGTTTTTTTTAGTTTTCCGAAAGTTGAAAAAAACGCACTTAGGTGGTTTCTGAAATAAACGATTCAATTATTGGTAGAATGTGGAAGGTAGAATAAATCGCAGCCGCGAGTAGACAAAGGAGCATGGAAATTAATTAAGGACAGGAAATAGGATCATCAACAATTCCTCGTACAAGTTTCGATAGGTGAATAATATGCATGGCCTCCCTTCTGCTCTCAAAGCATTCAAGGTCATAAGTTCCTCCAGGATAGTCAGGTAATCGAAAGAATCAACAACAGGATAATTTCCATGTTGTTTATAATAGAGATACCTAGAAAATTTTTTATTGATTCTTCCGATTTTGTTAGCATGAACCTGGTGTATGGGACTCCAGATGACGGAGCTTAGAGACGACATATGCACGATACAACACAGTGATGTTATTTAGCTGGGAGAAATCCCGTGTGTTTCTAATAATGAAACCCAACATTCTGTGTGCAGCATTACATATGTCGTCTATATGAGATATAAAAGTTAGTTTAGAGTCGAACACCACTCCGAGATCGCGAGTATTGGCAACACGTGTTATTCAAGTTGTAGTCAAACTTAATAGGCGTTAATTTGTTTGTGTATGTCACAATTTTACATTTATTTAAATTAAGATCTAATTTGTTGCTAGCACACTAGTCCCATAATCTACCGACAGGGCCGCAGACAGGGGCGGGGGGACAGACTATATCCCCGGGGCCCGGGCCCTTTGAGCTCCACCCTTAAAATTCTAATAAAAAATAATTTTTATGGTTAAAATTTCAATAAAAACAATCATTTTCTTGAAATTTTTCCTGAAGGGTCTGGGCCCTTTAATCTTAAAATTTTAATAAAAAAAATCATTTTCTTGAAATTTTTTTCTGAAGGGGCCTGGGCCCTTTAATCTTAAAATTTTAATAAAAAAAAAACATTTTCTAGAAATTTTTTTCTGAAGGGGCCTGGGCCCTTTAATCTTAAAATTTTAATAAAAAAAATCATTTTCTTGAAATTTTTTTTCTGAAGGGGCCCGGATCCTTTAAGCTCAAATCAAATTAAAAATTTCAAGAAAACCATTTATTTTTTAATTGAAATTTTAAGATTTTAGCTAAAAGGGCCCGGACCCCTTCAGGAAAAAATTTCAAGAAAATAATTTTTTTTTTTTTGAAATCATAAAATTTCAATTAAAAAAAAAAATCATTTTCTTGAAATTTTTTTTCTGAGGGGGCCCCGGGCCCTTTAAGCTCAAAACAAGATTGATTATATTTTTCACGTCTCAGGATAGTTAAAAACGCAGATTTCAAAAAATTTTTCTTCCCCCAGACACCCTATGTTTAGGAAATTTTGAAAAATTTTTAAATATCTTTTTTATTTAAATAAACACAGTAAGCTATGTATAACTGTTTCAAAAATTGTGTCAAAAACTGTAAAAAATTGCTGGCATGAAGGCCACAAGTCTTTTACATATTTGGGTGGGGGAAGGGAGGGGCCTGTATTATTAAGTAGCCCCGGGGCCCGTCAATTCTGTCTGCGGCCCTGTCTACCAAGACTCTTCTGGAGAAAATGACAATCATTCAAGGTGTAGATAGGATGAAAAATTTTTTAAATCGTCCGCGAACAGAAGTTTCTGACAGTCTATTGCCTTCCCTTGTCATTAATGAAGAGAAGAAAGAGTAATGGCCCCAGCGTTGAGTCCTGGGGAACCCCAGATTTAGCAAAATAAAGGGAAGACATATGACCATTGAACTGCACGTAGGACTGTCGATTGGAAAGATAGCATTTAATTAAGGAAAGGAGAATGATTCAAGCTTATTCATTAAAATCTCATGGTCAATCTTATTGAAGGCTTTAGAAAAATCTCTGGAAATACAGTCAAGCTGACCATAAGATTCAAATATAGCAGAAGCTGAGTGAGTGAAATAAGCAAGATTTGTAACTGTGGACCTGCCTTTCATGAAACCATGTTGGAACGGAGAAATCTTATGTTTGACTCTAAAATATATAGTGGTGTAAATTAATTTTTCAAAAATCTTGCTGAAGCCAGATAAAATAGCAATCGGCCTATAGTTATTAACGTTAGATTGATCACCAGCTTTCTGGAACCACCTTCCAGAGGTCAGGGAACATTTGTGTTCTGATAGATAAATTAAATATATGAAACAATGCCCTGGAAAACCGGATAAGCACAGTCCTTAATTATTAAATTCGGAATAAAGTCAGGCCCACTGGATAGATTTGATTTTAATATGGGAAATGCTCAATGCTTTCACGGGATAGGTGACTCAACTCTACTGGACCAAAACAGTTGATTAATTCAGAATCTGGGAAGGAGGTGAGATTATTAGGAGTTGGGGAGGAATATCTTCTTCAGAGTCGTATTCCTCTTTTCAGAGGAGTCGTGATCCTCATTTCTTCCGTGGTCTCACAGCACCAGTTCTTGCGACTGCAGCCCGCCAGCGAGATCTGCTCCTGGCCATGGTTGTAGCAGCGAGGAGTGTTTTGCATAGTTGGGTCTTTATTTGATCCGCTCATCTTGCCTGTGATCTGCCTCTTCTTCTTTTGCCCTCCACTTTACCCTGCATGTGGGTGAAAAATAAGTAAAATAAATTCCTGAGTTCATAGAGCCACCCTGAATTAAATTAACATTTCATATTATTATTAATAGAGTTTTTAGATTGAAAATTAAACACTTACAAAGTCGAACGTTTTTAGATAAAGACATGTACGGCATGTAGGTTGAGATATTCTTGTTTTATCGGCCTGTTTCTTTTGACAATGAACTCCATATGATTCTTCCAGCAAATAATCTACTAATCATCTTCGTCTTCATTAGCAGCAGCTGGGTTGTCCCTTTTTAGTCTGAAAAAATATAATAAAAAGGAATATATTTAAAAATGCAGTTATTTAAAATAAATTATTAGTATTGTTTAAATTAATGAATCGGCTATTTGTGTCCTAATTTTAATTATAAATTATATGCTGTAATTATATTTTCCTGTCAACGATCGAAATAATTAAAAGGCATTCTAACATAAGAATTCTCCCCTAAATAAGTTTTTTTTCCTTAAAAAAATTATTTGCAAACTCTAATGATGGTACTTCAAAAATATCTAATTATAATTTGAAAAAATTTAATTATTCATATTTATTTTAATAGTAATGAAAAAAATTATTATTTTTCAACATATTATTTAAGTTCACTGGGACTCGAGTCAAAGACGTTAAGAAATTCTAATTTGTTTGGATTAAAGTGAAAATTAAAAACGTTGATTTACGTCTTTTATGTAGCTGCATTTCCGTATGATTTATCCATCCCCCGTGATGCTGAATTCCTTATCAGGAGATCCTGGAACAAAGATTTGGATTTGATTATTTGTCATTTCTATTAAAATATTAAATATATTGGCTGTATCATTTCTTATCTTTTTTTTAATTTAAACTACTGTATATCTATCTAAATTTTGATATTAAATAAGTATTTTTTTAAGTGAATTTTTATTTAACCTAATATCCTTAAATTTCCTTATTTATTTGCTACTATATATATATTTTTCTCAGACGAGTTATCCATGCTACTAGAGATTGGCAGCGGTCAGAGAAAACTAAATAAAATATAATGTTATTATACATAGTAAGTACAAACTATTCCAGCCCGACTGGGCTTTAAAAGTTTTAGATAAGAATAATTCATCGCTTGGTTTTGCTTGATTAAAAATAATAAATATTTATTTTCACATATTTAAAACATTGAAAATAAAATAAAACTGGCATCAGAACCAGACGTCATAGTCATCGTCCTCCGGAAGCAAAATTGATTTGAAAATTAAAGAATGATTCTGATAACAATTTTTTTATTTAAATAAATTATATTTTTTTTACCCAAGGGACATTTCCTTAGCTAATTTAAATTATACTGTATTATTATTAATTCTCCCTCCCCAACTATTCCGACTTTCCACGATGTGCCTTCCCACCAACCTCTAATAGATAATCTCTATATAATAAGATAATACATATACATATATATAAAAGTAGTTTTATACCGTTCAACGAAATTTTCCTTCTATCTTAAAAAATTATTAATTAAAACGAAAGATCATTAAGTCAAATGTCATAAAGTTATATTTATAATCAGCGGCGTAACCAGCCTTTGAGGGCGGGGGGGCGAAGCTCAACTAGGGCGCCGATTTTCCAGGGGGGCTCCGCCCCTGGACCCCCCTTGCTCGCCTTCGGCGAGCAATTACCCGCCTTCGGCGGGCAAATTTCTTACATCCAGTAATTTTCTCAGCGAATTTGTTTATATTTACATGTTTTTTAATGACCCCTGTATGGTTTTGTTTTGATTTTTCTTTGCTTCTACGAAAAATGTCGTTTTCTTCTGTGATTATTTCAAAAACTATTCAGTTTTCGGGAAAATATCAAAGAATAAAAACTTTTAAAATAGAGTATTTTATTTCGACGGGCATGCAAATGAAATTTTATTTAAAAATTGCTAGACATTCGTTCATTCATTCACTAAATCTTGGGCGGGAATGGGCGGATTTGAAAAAATTCCGGGCGGGCTCGGGCGGGCCTGAAGAATGGTAAAAGCCCTTTCATTTTGAGAAAATCGAAAAAAAACTGAAAAACTACATCAGTAAAATACTAGTACTTTTTGGCCGATTTTGATTAAAAGCTTATTTTCACGTTCCCGGGGGGTGTTTAACTTAAATATAACATTTCAGTCTCATAGCTCAATTCCTTCATGCTTAAAAAAATTTTGAATTCCAAAAATTAAATATTAAGGCTTATACGAATCCTGAGTAAATCTCCACAGCCATAAAACATCAAATTAAGGCTTATATATTGCAAAATAAAAAAAAAATTTAATTATAAAGCCTCTATATACGTTATTTATTATTTTTGGAATTAAATTCATTTAAAATAGTAGAATTCAAGTTGTAATATTATTTTAAAAGAAAACAATCAATTTTTTAAGACAATCGATGAAAAGAATATGATAAAATCACATACGCTGGGCTATATTTTAGAGGCCGTAGGGCGCCTATGCCGGTTCCGGGGGGCGCCAAAGGCTCGATGCGCCTGGGGCGGGGGGCTCGAGCCCCCCCCCCCCTCGTCCCCCCTGGTTACGCCACTGTTTATAATATCAATATATATGAAAGTAAGTGTAAAGGAAGGCCGAATTATAATCAGATGATAAAAAAAAAATTATAGGCTTATGTCGGCCCGGATTATTTTATTTTCACCTTGTCAGCTGGAACTAAAAGTCATCCATTTTCAAAACAAGGTTTGTTAAACTTTTGACTGCCTGTTTCAGTTGTTAAGGTACGTAGAATATTAGCAGAGCCTAAATTGCCTTTCCTTTTGCTGAGCTCCCATCAGAGTAATATATATATATATATATATATATAATTGATGGAAGATATTATATCATTCAAAGCTCGAAGAAAAGTAGCAAACGACAAGTTCTTTGGTCCAAATCACACCTAAAATTAAAAATAAAAACAACATTTAATAAAGATTTTTATTTGAAAAAATATAAAATGCCTTAAAATAATGAGTGATTAAATTTTTTCATTCCTCCCTTTACTCTTGGACTATCTTGTTATTTATTTAAGACAAATAGTAGATATTATAGGAAAAATAACGTGATAAAAAATAATAAACTCACCAAATGGCAATGCGAGATGACAAGGAGATTATCTGGAATAATAAATAGTTGTATCTTGGACGAAATTCTGAAAATAAAAAAATATATATATGCAGGTGAAAATATATTTAAAATTAGTAAAACATAAATTTCAATTTATTAACGCTTACCTTATTTAATGATATTTAATTTCTTTGAAAGTTTAAGTCCCTTCTATCATCTATTTTTGAAGACGAATTCCATTTCTATTTCGTTTCATAAGTCAGACGTGAGAAAAATAAAAAGAATGGAATGAAATGGAAATTATATATATAATTGATGGCTCGAAGCAAAGCAGCTGACAACAAGTTATTTAGTGTAAATCACACCTAAAATTAAAAATAAAATGAGCATTTAATTAAGATTTGCATTTGAAAAAATAAAATGGCTTAAAATAATGAGTGATTAAAATTCATCTGACATATTCAGATTGAATGACACTTTAATTAATTCATAAATTATTTATAAAAATGGATAAAAATGGATCGAAAAATAAAGAAATGTGATTAAATCATTTGTTTCTCTGGTTTTTTAAATGTCAAATATAAAGCGAACAGTCAATGATTTAATAAAATAAATAATCTATTTAATTTATATAATTTACATATCATAATTAAATTTAAAATGAATATTAAATGATTAAAAGAGTGGAAATATTAAAAAAGATGAGAATAAAATTTGACAGACAGGCAAAGGTTATCCCGTTGAATCATGAGTTTACTAAGTTAAGGTCCAATTAAATTATTTAGAGTTAAATTTGGCAAGAAAATCGAGTGAGTTGAGCTTAGCTTAAAGATGTATGATGATTTGGTTGAGTCTGGATCGATGACTTCGGCGCCTATGTTGTAGATCGGCTCGAAGAAGGCAGCTTGTTTGTAGACCGAAATGTCGATCATATAGGAACTCGGTGTAGGAAGGCAACTCAACGATAGGATGTCAACTCGCAGAACATTTGATTGTTGTGTTTTTAATTGTTTGGTTTTTTATTGTATTATTTTTCTTTTACTATCGCCTGACGTCAACCTCGTCATTTGTCCTTCTGATCCGACTTCCAATAGCAACTAATTTTTAATATCTCTGGAGTCTTGACTTGTTATTTAATTAAATACTCATACCACTCGACTTTTAATGCCAAATAACAAATTTTGAATGTCTTAAATTCTAAATCTCTTTCATTTTTCAGGAAATTGTTCATCTTTTGATTTCCTTGCGTAAAAATATGAGTTTCTAATAATCAGATTAATTTTACCTTTTTCTTTTTAAATAATTTATTTTAAATATTTCTTAGAATTTAGAGATTTTTAAACGATTTTCCCTAGGGACCATTACTCTGTATCGGCTTAATATGTTTATATATATATGCAAAGATAAGTTTTCTCGGGTTAAGTCGCGTGGGGTGCTGAGATTTACTCGACGTTTCGGCTCTCTTTTTGGAGCCATTTTCAAGAGAGAAGGAAGTTAGGAGGTAATGGTGATGGGGTGGGGGGTTGTTTACGGGGTCGCAGTCTTCCTGGTCCCCAGGTCAATTTGGTGGGTGACTCAGAGGCGTGGATTGGTCTCTGAGAGCTGGAGGAAGGTTTGTTGTGTGTAATTGTGTTCGGTTTAGGTTGACTGGGTTAGGTTGACCTGGGGACCAGGAAGACTGCGACCCCGTAAAAAACCCCCCTCCACCATTACCTCCTAACTTCCTGTCTCTTGAAAATGGCTCCAAAAAGAGAGCCGAAACGTGGAGTAAATCTCAGCACCCCACGCGACTTAACCCGAGAAAACTTATCTTTGCATACATCCGGTCGCGGAAACTTTCCAGAACATATATATATATACATTACCTAAGTTTAAAGATTCATCCTCTTCATATTCAAGTGAAGATCATTAAGTATTTACGAAAAAAGCTTTCTTTCAAATCATCTAAAAATAATATGAGAATAAGTTGTTTTAAGATTTATAAAGTTCCGAGATGGCCAATATTAAATCATTTTTCATGTGATTATTTCAATGTTTTTAAAAAAGGGGTAAAA
>JAKCPI010017728.1:0-12835 GCA_023213315.1 Euborellia annulipes | reverse complement strand
CTCTCTCTATACATATTAAGTTAAGAGAAATTAAAAAGGTTGACGACTTTGTTTTAAAAAGTCCAGGACACCAATGAGGATGAATACCGAAACGGCACTCATTTAAATTGAGTTTTAAGTTAATTAATGAACGGAATTGCAAGAGAGTTTTCTTTCATTGATTGATATTTAGTAGAAGGCTTGTAATAATGAAATTGCCAATTACTTAAAAGGCATTGACAAACACATTCTATTCTAATTGAGAGAGATTTTTATTTCTTGGACACCATTTTTTAGCTCTCACTGTACCTGGTACTAAGGGGAGAGAGCTTATGCAGAAATTCCGGCATCCGTCTGTCCGTACGCATAAAAATTAAAAGGTCGTAGAAAAATAATAATAGAAGATGGAAAGTGGCTGTATTAGTTGATTTAAATGGCGACAGGAGTCAGCCATAATTGGGAGCTTCTGAGTAAAATACAAACTCTTAAATTTTGGAAACGCTTCGGCTATAATTTTATATCGCCTCAGAGCTAGAATGAACATTGGTACATAAGTAATCATTAGTACAGTCAATAAATCATATACTATGCACAAAATCATTTTACATATATCTTACAGTATAAAACTCAATGCATAGGCATCGAGTCTATATGCAGAGTTGTCCAGTTTAATTTGTATTTATACATACAGATTTAACTTGTACATAAAATATATAATGCGAGACAATGCCCACTAGTAGCTATAAATTTTTTTTTGGTTTTATTATTTACATATAAGTACGTATTCAGCATAAAAAAATTGTTTACATTTTATTTCCATTTGTTTACATTTTAAATTTTTGTTTACATTCATCAGAATGTAAATAAATGTGGCCATTTTTTTCTTAAATGTGTAAAAATAACCTATTTTAACCTCTCATTTTTTTGATAGTTGTATATTTTGACGCGCCTCGAATTACGTCGTCATCATCATAAATATCTATCAGGTCACGGGACTTTTTTTTAAACGATTCTAGAGTCATGTGACACATCGATTTACATCTATTGTTCATTTCAAATCGAAACGATCAGATCGATCATTTCGAATCGAATAACGATCAGACACCAACATGGGCGTAACTAAGGGGTGCCGGGGGGGGGGGGGCTCGCCCCCCATAAAAGCTCCCTGTTCCAAGAAAAATTGAGAAAATATGGGGCTTTCCAGGCCCCCCGCGGAGGATACATGGTCCCATGCCCCCCCCCCCCAGCCAGCCCTCACTAGTTACGCCCATGGACACCAAATAAAATGTATATTTGCTATTAAAAATGTTTAATGTCAAGAAAATCCACAGTGAGAACGGTGTAAATTCTTTCCTACTTTTTCTCTTTAAAAAATACAGCATATGTCATTAGTAAATTTATTAACTTTTTAACTATTTTAAATAGAATTTTGTTTTCGTTTTTTTTTTTTCAGGTATCGTTTATTCCTGGGAATGTCACGAACGTCTGCCCGTTTGTTCTTTACGAATTTTATTCTCACGTTTTCTCGATATCACAACACCGCCATCGCCAAATTTATTGGCATATTTTGCTGAAATCGCCAGCGATAATGAAGATAAAAATCGTTTATTAATATTGGCCAAGGTAAGAGAAGAGAAGGGAACAAAATATAAAACAATTTCAACAGATAAGGGCTCTGTTTGAAATAGAATGGAGCAATCGAAACAATGGACCCGTATCCAGGGGGTGGACAAATTACATCTCGGATCTTTAGAAAAAATAGTTGCAATTTGTTAGTAATAATTTTAAAAGATGTATGCATAAAGCCTAAGTTTGTTGCGTAGGCCTATACTGTACTGGGGTAATTGTCAACCCCTCTAAACTCGGCCACGGGGAGGGGGGGGGAGAGAACAAAGTAATTAATTTTTATCTTTTTTTTAAATAAAATTTTTTATGATACCTTTACACTAGAGAAATTCCCATCGACTTTTTGATTAATCCGGGAACGAACCCCTTGCACTTTTCTAGGGTTTAATTTAATTTTTGTTGTGGTAGCCCTACGCATTCTTATCGTATAGTGACTATATTAACTGTTATCTTTTAACAATGCATTCTTTATTTGTTTATAAACAATGTAATTAATTTAATTGTTTTCCCATTATTAATATAATTTTATTTCGTTTGTGTGCTCTGTTTTTTTTAGGATTCAACGAAATATGAGGATTGGCGCCATTGGCGATTGCCTCATCTGCTAGAGGTTCTCGAAGAATTCCAGTCGGTTCGACCCTCAGCTGCGCTGTTAGTTGGCCAATTATCAACGCTACAGCCACGCTTTTATTCAATCTCGTCAGCTCCTGCTGCCTTCCCAGGACAAGTGCATATCACTTGTGCCGTTGTCCAATACAATACACAAGGTATTCGAGAATATTAGTTCACAAAATATTCTTCCTTTAATCCTCCGTAGAAATAATCTACGTATTTTGGTTTAATTTTTATTTGTTTCAAGAATTTTCTTTCTTTTTATCATTCACTGACTTATTAATTAATAGCACTGGCCTGCAAAATAATTTTTTTTTTCAGCTGAATGGAATATTTTTATAAATTATACTATTATAAGAAATTATAAGAAACAGTCAAAAATCCCATTCAGTTTTTTTCATGCACACCAGTGTGATTAAAGGAAAATCTAAAAAAAAAAACTCGATTTGATATGAATCAAATACTTTCTCTAGATATATATATTTCATAATATAAACATGGGCGTACCCAGCGAGGGGCAGGGCAGCTGCCCCCCCCCCCGTATAAGCAAGAAAAAAAGGGCTCGTGGCTAATCGGATAAGCTGCGGATTACGAATCTAGAGTTGCCCACCCAACTCGGGTTCAAATCCCACTTGCCATGAAAATTTTCAAACATTGCCAATGTCTCCTCCGTCTCTCTGTAATTGGAGTTTGTCTCTGTTGAGAGATGTAGAAATAAAAAAAAAAAAAATTATATGTTTATAAGGTGATGAAACGAAACAAAATTAGGTAGGGCGATGCCGACGTGGATTCGTTAGGACTCGAGGGTTTTTATGCCTTTAATTCGAAGGCTTTTCCCATCTATATAAAAAAAAAAGATGTCGCAATCTACCACCATGGTCTGTCCCCCCCTGGACTGCCCCCCTCTAGATTCGATCCTGGGTACGCCCTTGAATATATACATATTATAGGGTAAGAGAAAGTAATAAAAATTCTATTCCATTTTCTTGGCTCTTAAGTTCAGCCTGTAAGATAGGCAACAAACTCTCATTGGCCTCTTCTTTTTGCCTATCTTTCAGGCGGAAGTATATATTATAATACATATTATATAGAATAGTTATAATATAAAGCGCTAGCGGCTAACTTCCTGTCCCTGTGTGTATGGGCCTGTCGGGGCGCTGATTGGCTAGAGTTACAGAAAGTAGAGCGGAGAGGGAAATTTGAAACATTAAGCAAGGGGGGTTCAGGGGGCGTATCCTTCGGAGGGCTTTACTACTTGTATAATTATAAATGAATAGAATGCTGCCAGGTTTCTTTTTGAACTTTGATAATAAATGGCAACAGGTGGCGAGGGGGCTCTCCATTACGGCGTTTGCTCCAATTACCTTAAACAAGTGGCAGAGAGCGAGCTCGTTTATTGTTTTGTAAGAAGGTATGTACAACAAAAAAAATAAATAATTTTTTTGCATTAGCCTAATTAATAAATGTTGAAATATTTTAGTGCGCCGAATTTCCATTTACCCCAAGATAGTTCTCAGCCGATAATCCTAGTTGGCCCTGGCACGGGCATTGCGCCCTTCCGGGGATTCTGGCAACATCGAATGCACGATATTAGCAATAGAAATCAAACACAAGGTTTGTTTTATTTATTTTATTTTTTTCTCTCTTTCTATTTATTTTTTTATTTTCCTTTTTTTTTTTTAGCAAAAACAGGAAATATTTGGTTGTTTTTTGGTTGTCGACAAAAAGATCTTGATTTATATCGTGATGAAAAATTGGACATGCAACAAACAGGTGTCCTTGATCGGGTGTTTTTGGCCCTCTCCAGGGAGCACGAAATCCCAAAGGTGCAAATAAATACAAGTTCTTGCAAACAATTCTCTTGAAATGACGAGTTGTTGTTGTTTTTTCAGACATACGTTCAAGATCTGATGCTCAGCGAGTCCGTGTCCGTCTATCAGAAATTAGTTCTTGAAGGGGGCCATTTTTATGTGTGCGGGGATTGCACTATGGCAGAGCATGTCTATCAAACGCTACGGAAAATTATTAAAATACATGGCAATATGAACGACCAAGAAGTAGAAACGTTTATGCTACGATTTCGGGTAAGAGTTATACATTTATAAAATAATTAAGGTGCGCGTCTCGAAAAACCGTTAAAACACGATTGACTCGAGGCGGCACCAGATGGCGTTAGTGTTCCCCATTAGAATACACGCAACTTGATCCATTTCATTCTAGACTTTCCAGCTAATTAATTAAAGGCAAAAAATTAATTATTCTTTAACACAATGATTACTAATTTAATTATCTACAACTTATAGAGCTCCTTTTTTTAAAATATCTTTTATTTAATGCGATTAATCTAAAAAAAAATTTTTATTTTTTCGAAAATCAAAAAAAGGGCTTCTATAAGTTGTAGATATTTTAAATAACTTTAATTTTAAAAAAAATTTGAGTTCGATAGCTTCAAAATTGTGGCCGCAAACTCCCAAAATTCGCATCCCGAGACGCGCACCTTAAAAGCTTTTCATTTAATATACGATCGTATTAGAGATTTAAATCCAAAATCACCAAAATAGGATTTATCAAAATCAGGGGCGTATATCGTCGCCTGAAACACGTAGTGGCGTATCTCAGTTTCTATCATTTTTCAGGAGAGCTGTTTATAGTTCGTGTTATATTAAATGTATAGAAACGCAAAACCAAAAAACCTAAATAATACGAAAAAACATGGAAATACAGATTCGTCACTTTGTGATAATGTAAAGAACGCCAGGACCCGTTACATCTCAATTTTTGATTTTTTTGAGATACGTCACTACGTGATGCAAGCCACGATGCAAGCCGAAAGCCCCCCCCCCCCCCGAAATTTTTCAAATCCAAATAGTTATACACGGTGTCAATATGAATATTTAATTATAATAGTAAAGAAATGAAGCTATGGTTTTTCTTTTTTATTATAATCAGCACTCACTCTGACGTTTCGATCCCAATAGGGATCATCTTCAGAGACATGGAGGCTGGTCGTAATATAATTGTAGGATTTTTCATATATTCCAATCTCGTGACAATATACATAATATATAGCATGTATAGTGTCACGAAATTGGAATAGGCCTATATGAAAAATCCTACACATATATTATGACCAGCCTCCATGCTCTGAGATGATCCCTATCGGGATCGAAACGTCAGCGTGAGTGCTGAATATAATAAAAAAAGAAAAAACCATAGCTTCATTTCTTTACTATTATAATTAAACAATAAAGCCTTATATTGCCAAAAATGTCTTTATTAAGGAACCGATCAAACAGCTGGTCGGCCATGTTGGCTTCTCAGACAGCGGGAATTGAATGAACTACTTTTGAATTAGTAAAAAATAACTAATCTAAAAGTAACCAATAAACTTACTAAATATATTAGTAGATTCTACTCAAAATGACTAAATTTGATGTAATTTCTTAGAACTCAGGTAATTGAAATAAATTTTTTTGTTGCCCCTAGGATGAAAATCGCTATCACGAAGACATTTTTGGAATCACATTGCGTACCGCCGAAGTGCATAGTCGATCACGAGAGTCAGCAAGAATCCGAATGGCGTCTGAAGGACCATCAATTATCTAGTATTAATTTTTTTTTTATTTTTATTTTTTTTTCTCTCTTCGTCTCTTTCCTTTTTAACTAATCTAAGATTAGATTCTTTTTTTTTTTTTTACTTAACCAATGCCTTTTCTGCTTAGCTATATAAAAGAAAAACAGTGAGAGGATTCACGTAAAAAAAAAAACATAAAAAGAAATATACAGAGTGTTTAAATGTATTTTTAAAAATTATTTAGAGTATGTCATGACAATGCTACATTTTCTCTTTAAACTTTTTCAAATTTAATAGAATAATGTATTTTTGAAATATTCAAGCTTTTAATATATATATTTATATAATACTATAATCTTGTATGAAATGCAATAACTCATAACTTAGAGGGAATTCTTACGTTTAAGTATTCGCTCTAATGTCCGGATAATCGAGTTGTAAAACCCCCGGGGCGTAGCCAGGGGAGGGGATATTGGAATCCTAACTACCCCTTCCCCTCGGATATCCTTAAAAATTATAAATAAAGAGAAAAAGGATGTGTTAAAATTGTAAATAATATTATAATATTCTTGAATATTTATTCATTTGGGAGCGGGGATTACCCCTCGGATCATCCGGGCACCACCCGAGAAAATATGCTGAAAGATCTCCCTTTGTCATTGCATTATAAAATTGACACTGTTCATAGACGACATCAGATCAGACGGTTTCAGAAGATTTTTTAAACAATTGGACAAAATAATTTGATGTTATATATTTGAAATTAAAAATAAATAGCCAAATGTTAAATTTGATTTAATAACCATTCATTTTTAAGGGGTTTCAGTAGTGTAGATGTTACGCATGTTTATCCTGATAAGAGGGCGTTGTGTCTTCAAAAGCAAAAAAAAACATCTAATACGAAAATTTGCCAAGAGATGTCAGAATGGTAGCTAATAATTTAATGCATTTGATTGATTTTCATTGCTGTTATTATATATTAGGTATCTTTTATAAAATCATATAAATATAGGCCAGATATAGGCTAATACTATTTCGGCTCTTAGTCTAGCCTGCCATCTTTTGCAAGAATGCTGAACTAATTTGACAGATGAATTTTAAATAAATCATCTAAGCTTATTTTAAAATTTTCTTAATTAATATGTGATTAATAATAACAATAAATTCATTTTTAAATTTAAAAAAAATTTAAAATTATTGGGACAGATTGTTTTTTTGTATTTGCTTGAAAAGATAAAAAATTAATTTCCTTTATTTTTTAATAAGTCATTAACAGTAGCGCAACCAGGGGGGAGGGGTTAGGGTTTTAACCCTAAATTTAAATTATATTATACCAGGTATACATTACAAATAGAAAAGAAAAAATAGCAGCATGTCTTTTTATTTAAAAAAATGCTTTTATAAAATAAAAGAGTGTGGATGCAGTCCAATAATTATATTAAGAATAACGCTAACTCGTAGTTTATTTCTTGGACAGGTTTAACTGATGGTATGTATATATAATCAAAAAATTATTAAAATTTTAATAATTTTTTGATTATATATATTAATTTATTTATTTATTATTATTTTATTTATTATAATAGAATTTATTATTATTATTTATTATAATATAAGACTAATTGAATTTTGAGACCTTTCGAAAATTTTAATCTTCTTTAGGGCCGAAACTTTTCAGGGGGGGGGGGGAGTTCGGAGGATCCGAGAGGTAGTATTAATTTTTAATAATCTATGAAACAGATTATTTTTTTAAATGTAAATAAAAGACTTTTAGAACGTGATTTCCTCTCTTCTGAGCGAATTCTTAAACGTAACTTTTGAAGTTATAATTTTGATGATTTTCTCAATAAAACAAGAAAAAATTGTATTAATTATTTATTCAATAAGAATTTACTATTCCATGTTATATTCTGGCTATTGTTGGTTTAATACTGAGACATTGTTGTAAGGTGCCATTCAAGTATTACGTAATCTCTGTATCAGTCCAAAGTCTACGCTCTAGCAGTGCATGCCGCTAGCTACTTCGACATATAACGGTTTTTCGAAACTCGTCCCTTAAGCTATGAAGAGTCTTATAATAAACAATTCAGAATGAAAAATTTTATTTTAATAAATTTTTTTTGTTTTTCATGAAAAATTTAGGGTTAGAGAGAATGACGTCCGATTTTAATGAGACGTTTCGGGAGAAATCCCCCATCTTGAGACTTTCAATATTGTTTGAAGTTCTGGAGTTGGTCAAAATGTAACATCTTGCTTAGTTAATGAATGTCTACGGTCCTGTTGTTCCCTGAGGGCCAGTTGCATCAGTTAGGGGGAGCTTCTTAACCCCGGGCTAAATGTGTTTTTTTTTTTTTTTTTTTTTTTGTAGTGCAGAAACCCACTTCAGTTTTATTTTTATAGTAAAATATACGGCACATTTTATCATTTTATTGCTAAAAGAAGTATTCTAGAAGTACATATATTTGTTATTTTACCTTAGATTCTACTTATTTTATCAATAAAATG
Organism: Euborellia annulipes; assembly: GCA_023213315.1. Lineage (NCBI taxonomy): Eukaryota > Metazoa > Arthropoda > Insecta > Dermaptera > Anisolabididae > Euborellia > Euborellia annulipes. The sequence continues at coordinate 4,539 of JAKCPI010017728.1, read as the reverse complement.
ATAAAATGCCTATATTTTACTATAGATTATAGGCTAGGGCCCGCTTGCATCAGATCTCGTCGCCATTTTTAGCCCAGAGTTAACCTCACTTTTGAGTAATTTCAACTAGATAAATGGTGAATTGGAGCCAAGGTCTGGGCTAAAGTTAGCCCAGGCCCAAAGTCGGGGCTAAGATTTAGCCCTGGGGTGACACGTATTATGAACACAAGCATCCTAACTTCACGAATATAAATATAAAAAATAATATAAATGCAACCTGGAATCTACCGTTTTTTTTTTGTTATTATTTCATTTTATGTCAGTCAGGATTATACTCGTATATCCAGGATATATTGCAAGTTGTTGAATATTCTCCCAACTTCAGCTAACGCATTGCACATGTCTTGTTAATAAAACTATTTGTCTTCAATTGAATGCAAATTGATATTAAATATTTATATATAAATATCTTGAGTTGATATTACTTCTTGTCAGGTGAAAATAAAAGGTATATTTCTTTTTGAAATTATCTTTATTTGAGCCACACAGCTAGCAATTTGTCAAAATAGTTGTGAAGATTGGAACAATTGACAAATTGTTATGTGAACACTAATAAATCTTGTTTATTTTTTTTTGAAAATTTTTAAATTTTAGCAAAAAAAAATTAATTAATTATTTTAATGTAGTATAATATAATGGAGAATTTAAATAATAAGAACGAATGAATTATAACAAACAAATAGAATATTTATTAATGAAAATGATAACGAGTAGTTGAACATAAATAAAGCATAAATACATAAAGCATAAAACATAAAGGACATAAAGCATAAATCATAAGAGAGCATAAGTTAGTTGTTGCGCGTCGTAAGAGAGAGATCATAAGAGAGTCAGTCATAAGTTAGCAACATGTTTAGGTCGTCAACCAGAGTGAACCTATCATCGTTTACTTGGCGGGCAACCTTTCAAAATTTTTTAAATTTACACTACAGCTCGGCCAACCTGACCTTTTTGGCTTGACCTCAAGCCAGTTTGATTGTTGCATAATAAGAATACATTAATAAGAATACAATATGAGAATACAATAATAAGAATACAATATGAGAATACAATAATAAGAATACAATAAGAGAATACAATAATAAGAATACAATCTTAACATGAGTTTTATTCTTGAGCGGATTTTACAGAACGCCACATACGCATGTTTTCAGGAGAAACAATGCCTTCATAAGGTATTTGGGTCAATTGTTCACCTTCAGGATCTTTGATTACATATCTATCTAAATCTAATTTTTTACAAATTACATATGTTCAATCGAAAAAGATCTGTGGCTGTAGGCTTAATGATGATGGAGTCATGAAAAAAACAAGACGAATGCAGCCAAATATTATTTTATTTTAAATCTCGCCCTCACGGCTGACGTTTCGGCCCGAGGTCTAGGCCATCTTCAGAGCTGCATACATATACAATAAGAAAAGCATACATTAAAATTAGCATTAAACACACCTCCAATGCAATCACAATTAACAATATCTTAGATAACATACCCGGCTGGCAATAATCAAAATGTGTAGAAACTTTCAACAACAGCGACAACATTCAGCATGTGGTTCGCTCACAGCAAAGCGTAGAGAAATGATCAAAAGGAGGGAAAAAAAAGGGAATTTATAATCACTCCTCTCTCCTTCGTCATTCTCCTAATCCTTATTTTTAATTTTTTATTTACAATTTATTATAAAAATTGATACAATTTTATACCCATAGGTGGCAGATTAGTGGCTAATTGTACCAATATAATATTTCAAGACATCACTGGCATCCTGTTTAAAATTCACACTGTTGTTAATATAAATATATAAAGATTCCAATATAAGTCTTTTTGTTAGATTATCTTCACTGATAAGAATCTTTGGCTGCGCGAACTCAAAGCTATGGCCGGTATTAATTGTATGTGAGGCCAACGCAACATGTTCTTCGTTTTTTCTAATGTTATATTGATGTTGGTATATCCTCTTCGATAGGTACTGGGAAGTTTGACCTACGTATTTTTTTCCCACAATCTCCACATGCTATCGCATAAACCACATTGGATCTCATGAGTAAAGGTGTTTTATCCTTGTTGTTATAAAACATGGACAATGTATCAATGGGTTTATGCGATATTTTTATATAGGGCACTATTTTTTTCAGAGCATTTGAAATGCCCTCAGATAAGCCCGGAATGTATGTGAGGCTCTTGTAACATACATTAACAATGTTTTATAGAAAACAAAGAAAATATAATAATAACAAAAGGATAAAAGAACCATACAGTTATAGCTAATAGGAATGATTACAATGATAAACTTTTGGAGTTAATATCCGACCAAGACACATATGTGCCTGTTAAAAAGAACCGTTACCACTCCTAAATAAGCTACAGACTAACATGAATAAAATAATTAAGGCGCTTTTGCAAAGTGACATTGTTAACAAGAAATCTCTAGAGAATTGTATATGCCATAATGGCGTGTTGCCTAAACTCTATGGCCTAATTAAAACTCATCGGGAAAATAAGATACGCCCAATTGTTTCAATGATTGGCTCACCGTTACATAGACTTTCGAAGTATATAGCTAAAATATTATCTTCTGTACCCCCTGATGAATTTTTTAACATAAAAGACTCTTTTAGTTTTAAAGAAAAAATTGATTTAGTTCAATTAAATGATGATGATAGATTATTATCTTTTGATGTTTCTGCTCTTTTCAATAACATTGATCTAAGGTTGGCCCTGGAAATCCTTGAAAGCAAATGGCAGATAATAAGTGATTTCACCGAGCTGGATCATGACCAGTTTTTTGAGATAATTAATTTTATATTTGACAACGCCTATTTTAGCTTTGAGGGTAAAATTTATCATCAAATATTTGGTATTGGTATGGGGTCGCCACTGGACCTCCTATAGCTAATATCGTTATGGACCATGTCTTGAAAGACTGTTATAATCGCTTTACTTATAAGCCATCTTTCTTTTTTAAATATATAGATGATATGTTAACTGCTTGCCCTAGTTCTGAAATAGATGGTATTTTATTTTGCCTGAATAATTATCATAATCGCTTAAAATATACTGTAGAAGTTGAAAAAGATGGTAGAATTAATTTTTTAGATCTTGGAGATAATGAGGACAGGCACTAACATTAGCACATGCTGGTATCGAAAGGATGTCAAATCAGATAGAATCCTAAATTTCTTATCGAACCACCCCTTAGTTCATAAAAAAGAAATTTAATACTCAGGCTTTTGCATCGGGCAAATGAATTGTCAAGTCCACACTTCCAGTGCAAGAATGATATTGTTATAAAAAACATTTTATATAAAAATAATCTGGCGTAGTAGGTAGCGTGCCTACCCTCCTATACCAAACCTCGCGGGTTCGACCCAGGCAGTCCGATGATTTTATTTAAGCCATTTGGATACCAGATGGCTTAAATAGAAATGCCTGAACCCCAAATTGATATATTAATTACAACGGTTATAGTCAAAGTCTTATATGGCCTAAGTTGCCGAAAAGACTGTGTGAATGTGAGTGTGAATGAGAAAAAAGTGTGAATGTTTTAAAACAAAAAAAAAAAAAAAAAAATATAAAAATAATTACCCAAAGTCTTTTGTTGAAAAGTGTTTTTAATGTATTATTCAAAGAAGGCTGGCAATAATATACCACAGAGTCAGCAAAATTCCAACATTGTTAATACATGCTACAAGAGCCTCACATTCATCTCCAAGATAATCGGAGGGCATTTAATGCTCTGAAAAAAATAGTGCCCTATATAAAATATTATCGCATAAACCCATTGATACATTGTCCATGTTTTATAACAACAAGGATAAAAACACCTTTACCTATGAGATCCAATGTGGTTTATGCGATAACATGTGGAGATTGTGGGAAAAAATACGTAGGTCAAACTTCTCAGTACCTATCGAAGAGGATATAACAACATCACATATAACATTAGAAAAAACGAAGAACATGTTGGGTTGGCCTCAGCATACAATTAAACCGGCCATAGCTTTGGTGTCGCGCAGCCAAAGATTCTTATCAGTGAAGATAAATCTAAAAAAAAAAGACTTATATTGGAATCTTTATATATTTATATTAATAACAGTGTCAATTTTAAACAGGATGCCAGTGGATGTCTTGAAATATTAGTATTGGTACATTTAGCCACTAATCTGCCACCTATGGGTATAAAAATGTAACAATTTTATTATGAATTGTAAATATATAAATATAAATAAAAAAAAATTAAAAAAATAAGGGATTAGAGAATGACGAGGGAGAGAGGGGGTGATTAGAAATTCCCTTTTTTTCTCCTCCTTTCGATCATTTCTCTTACGCTTATTGCTGTGAGCGGACCACATGCTGAATGTTGTCGCTGTTGTTGAAAGTTTCTGCACATTTTGATTATTGCCAGCCGGGTATGTTAGCCAAGATATTGTTAATTGTGATTGCATTGGAGGTGTGTTTAGTGCTAATTTTAAATATATGCTTTTCTTATTGTATATGTATG
>JAKCPI010017727.1:0-20595 GCA_023213315.1 Euborellia annulipes | reverse complement strand
GAGGATCCATTTGCATGGGAATTTAGGGCAAAACGCCAGAAAACAAGAAGGAGCAATTAATTAATAGACTTTATACTGAAAACATATTTAATGAAAACTTAATATCCATAAAACAAAAACATTTTGGTTTTTATTAATTTTTCTTAATACCTAGATTAATATTTAAAATATAATCAATTTAATTAGATCTTTAAATTATTTAAAAAATTTCTTGAATTGATGATTTTTATACTATCTACTTGTATAAGGAGAAAAGTAAAGGAATCTACCATGAGCGTAGCCAGACATCTTGTTAGAGGGGGCAACCACTCGTTAGGAGAAGGGAGGGAGGGGTTTACAATCAATGTATACCTAGATTTTTAATTATTAATTATTATTATTATTAATTATTTTCTTTATATAAGCTCATTTAAAAAAAAAAAATTCACAATGGGAAAAAAATATATTTGTTTTTAATAGATAGAAAATTTTCAGGACAAGCCAGGGCTGGCTACGCCCATGGAATCTACTTTTTCACAATGAAATTGTCTTGATCAAGGATTAACATTAATTCACATTCAGTATAAATAAATAAAAAATTATAAGAAAATTCTTTGAAATTGTATAGATATGTTTTTGAACCAAATATTCAAAACGTTCAAATGGACACCTTACTCAGCGATAAAACTGGAGATTCTGGGGTCAGCAAAAAATAAATCCCCCATTTAGAATTTACAAGTTTTTACTTTCTCTTACCCATATATGTAATATGTACCCTGGTAGAGAGAAAGTATTACGATCATATAAAAAATTCGATATTGAGATTTTGATGGAAATAGGCCTACATGCTTTTTATTTTTAAATTTAACTGTTTGTATCTCTCAACATGAACCAATAATTTAGTTTAATAGACTGAAATATTGACCCAATAATATGGATAAAATATGTTTGGTTATTTTGGTCTTTGATAGATATTCGCTAATCGATATCCCTGGATCAATGCCTGTATGAACTTAACCTGTGTAATTAGAATGTCTAGCAACGATTTTCCTAATGAAGAATTTGATATAATCAACATTTCCCATATATCATTTGCTTTTTAGAATTTTATTAACTGAATTACACAGAAACTCGAGTAAGATTAGGTCGATGATATATGCTTTTTTAACTGGTTGTATGAAATAAATTTTAACAAATCAAGTATCTAAATTAATTACAAGTTGGAAATTGTAAAAAATTAAAATAATCATTTTTTTTTTTTAAATAAAAGGGAAAAAAAGTTTAGATTGAATTTAACAATTATTCAAAAAAAGTCATTCTCATAAATCATTCTATTTCCAATCTAATAAAACTTTTAAACCCCTTATAGTGAAATATAACATACTATACTAACCTTGAAAGAGAGAACAAAAATATAATTATTCTTTCCTAAAAAGAAATTGAATTAATTAAAGCAATTTTTTCTCATTTACCTATTTGTTTAATTATAAAAAATAAAAATAAAATCGCTAAAAAAGCTTACAATTTTTAAAAATAACATAGGGAACAATGATTGTGTAGAATTATATTGAAATAAAAAGTTTCAGTCCAATCGGAAGTGATTTACAGCTACAAAACAGGGCTAAAAATTTAGAAAAATTTAATTTTTTCAGTTTTTTCTAACTTTGGACATCCCTAATATATTTTTTTCTATCCCTGAATGGAAAAACATATTTTTACGATATTCTATAGTTCTTCCAAAAATCATCCATTCGTTAAAATCTATTAATTACACTGTGCGGCAAGAAAAAAAAGCCCCGAGATAATTTCTTCAGATTCTTAAGTAAAATGACCTCCTGAATCCAAATATGACCTCCGTTTCCCCCCCCCCCATACAGTTTTAAGGGGGGAGCCCCCTACTTATTTCCACCCCTTTTCGTTAATTATAGGGCCATGAATCAAATTTGGAGGGATGAAAATGAATATTTAAGCCTTAACATTTCTTCAGAAGGTCTAGAGAAGGGAAAAATTAAAAAACATTAAAGTTTGGTTCCAAGGGGGAGAATGTGGGGGAGGATTTTGTCGCTTTAAAAAAATCATTAAAAATAATCGATTTTTTCTGATTTTTTCACTGATTTTCTACATATTGGATAAATGAAGTGAGTCTTTTAATAGTTATTTAATTTCGAATTTATTCCCAACGGAATAAAACCCCGTTAGTTTGCAAGTGAATAGAATTTTTATAAATAGAGAATTTATTTGATAAGGGCGTTCAGAGAGCAATGCAATCCTATTGCTTGCTGCCTACCTGCCAGGCGGTCTGTCTTACAAGTTAGTTGAATTTGAGTCGAGCCATGAGTCATTCGGTTCAGCTCCTCTCTCTTTCTCTTTCTCTCGCGCGTGTGTGTTTAGTTTAATTTATATTGTGTTGTGATTTGTGCAAATAAGACGTTCATCCACCAAACACCCCATCTGGTCATCTTATTATTAAGGTAATGAATATTTTCACATCTCATTTGCATAACGAATTAAAGTAATTTTGTATTTTATTTTTCTCTTTTTATAATATACTGATAAAATTATCCAATTTTTTAAATATAACTCTATGATGAATTCGGGTACCCCAGAGGGAGGGTGAGAAAGGGTGTAAATCACCCCTTCTAATAAACAAAATAGTTTTTTTCTGGAAATAGAAAATTATTTTTTATGTAAATTTTTTACATTTAAGCAATGATTTAACTTTTCTCTTCTCTAGATCTTCTGAAGAAATGTTAAGGCCAAATATTTCTTTTCATCCCTCCGAATTTGATTCATGGCCCTATAATTAACGAAAAGGGGTGAAAATAAGTAAGGGGCTCTCCCCCGAAAACGGTACGTGGTGGGGGAAAACAGAGGTCATATTTGGATTCAGGAGGTCATTTTACTTAAGAATCTGAAGAAATTATCTCGGGGCCGAAAAAGTTTCATTTTGCCTCACAGTGTTATTAGAGAAATTGTGAACAAAATAGTTAAATAGGTCTATATATATATATTTTTTTTTTTTTTTTTTTTTAAAACACTCACACTTTTTTCTCATTCCACCTCACACTCACACACACACACATTCACACTGTCTTTTCGGCAACTCAGGCCATATAAGACTTTTACGATATCCGTTATTGATTAATATACATATTGGGGGTCCAGGCATTCTTATTTAAGCCATTTAGTATACAAATGGCTTAAATAAAATCATCGGACTGCCTGGGGTCCGAACTCGCGACTTTTGCTATACTAGGTTAGCACGCATCCCCTACACCAAGCCCCGAGAGCTACCTATATCTAAATATAAGTTTTTCCTATCATATCTCTACTATAGGAGAGAGTAAAGCGCCTAAAAGATGCCAAAGTGTTTTTCCACCAGTCTTGTATAACTATTTCGTTTATAATTTCGTTAGTTATTAACAGATTTTCAAGAATAAATGATTTTTGGAAAGCTAAAAAACTATAGAATATTGTAAAAATATTTTTTTTGCATTCAAGAATGGAGAAAATTCTATTAGGGGTGTCCAAATTAAAAAAAAAAAAAAAAAAAAAAAACTGAAAGAATTCAATTTTTCTAAAATTTTAGCCCTATTTTGCACTTCTAAATCACCTCTGATTGGACTGAAACTTTTTATTTCAATTCCAAGTAATTCATCTATCTGCATATTTTTTAGTGGTAACGGATTAAAAAAAATTTAGGTAATTCAAAATTAGAACCCCTTTAGAGCACATTATATTAAAATTTAATTTTCTCTATAGCTCTAAAACTAAACGTGATGGGGCTTAATTGATCGCATTTTTGGAATCAGAGCTACCCAAATACCCAGAATTAGCTTCAAATACCCCCGCAACAAAAAAAAAAATGTTTTTTTTTTGTTCCACTGTGTAATAGATTTATTTTTTTAGATGTCGATACATTATTTTATAATAAATATTTTAAAACAAATCAGTGGCGTATCAATTCAAAAATTATTTAGGCGAAACTTTTTTAGCCCGATTCCCTCATTTTCCTACACAAATGGCATCCTTTAAGGACGAGTTTTTATTTATTTAAATTTAAAGAACAAAAAATAAAAATGATGGCATGAACTAATTTGACAATACAATTTTGTATATTCTAATTCTAAATTTATAAATTATGAAATCAAATCTAGTTTCATTAAATATATAATTTAAAATTCATAATAGAACTATGATGCTTATTTTCATAGAATGAATGATAAATCATTCACATATTTTCATCACATGCATACCTAATAATATATAGAATGAACAAAAAAAACGTCGCTCGTTCCATACAATATAACAGAAACTTCAACCTCATTGTATTGCCAAGTGTAGATAGCTACTGATCTATGCATGGAATTTTTTCAAAAAGAATTTTACAATTTTTTCTTTCTCTATTTTAATATGCAATAACATGTTTAGTGATTTTATATTACGATGATTTATTTAAAAAATTTTTTTTAAATAAACAACGTTTCATAACATAGACTGACTGCTGCCGTATGTGATATCGTTAATGTTAAGGATGTTTCGATATTTTCATAGATTAATGTAAACCTGTCATTTTTTTAATTAATGATATTCTATCAATTAGACTATACGGATATTTAATTTGAGCTATAGCACAGGTGGTAAAGTTGTTGCATCTTGTGCTAGGGGTCATGGGTTCGCATCCAGTTTCATGCGACAAAAATTTATAACATCCGATGTCGACAAAAAACCCTTAAATTAAAAAATTAAATAACTGTTTATTTTGAAAACTTTAGAAATCTATTGGCTTTCAATTCACTTTCAAAATTAACGACATATTTAAGATTCTTGATTAATATCTAAATTTGCTATGCGTGTTAAAAAATCTGGTGTGACTGGTCGCACAGCACACAACTTTCTTTTACCCTTCGGCAAGCGAAAGTTGTGTTCTGTGCTTGTCACACCAGATTTTTCGTGGTCAACATATATTTAGTTTCCAACAGTATTCGAATTTCAAGATGTAAAATTTCTAACAAGTATGGGAGAATATTTATATTTTGTTACCATGGCAACCATTTCTTCTATCTTTCCTATGAAGTTTAAATAAAGGCGTCTTCAGAAGATTTTAATGGTAAAATGAGAATATACATTTTAAAGAGCATCTAAAAAATAATTGATTTTTGAATTTTAAACAAAATCATTAGAGCGAATTTTGAGAAAATCGAAAAACTGTAAAAATGCATTAGTAAAGTACTAGTACTCTTTGGTCGATTTTGTTCAAAAGCTTCGTGTCACGTCCCATGGGGGGTGCCTAACTTAAATATAAAATTCCCAGCTCTTTTTGTTCGTGAGATATTTTGTTCATAGACAGACACACACACACACACACACACACACACACACACACACACACACACACACACACGAGGAGAGAGAGAGACCATGTCGCGAAAACCACTTTTTTGGATTCAGGGGACATCAAAACCCCCCCCCCCCCCCCCCCCTTCATCTCAACATCGAAATATTGACATAAATCCAATACTCTTCCTCTTTATATATTAACATATATAGAGGTAAGAGAAAGTAAAATATAAAATACTGCAAAAATTTCAAATTAGATACCTAGCAATTAAAATTCTAATTTATTTCAGTTGTAAGTAAATATTCAAAACACTAGGAATTATTTTATTTATTAAGGGATTTGATAAGGGTGGGGTAAGAATATTTAAGAAAGAACTAAAAACATTTTAATTCCTCTGATAAAAATATTTTTTCTATCTCTGAAATAATGTGAGATCAAAATAAAAAGTATTTTTTATCTTTTACTGAATGGGAATTGCTATTTTGATTCTTTCCTATAGAGCGATGAATCATACGTTGACTTGTCTCTCTCAGTTGAGTGCGAGGCAAGCCAGCAGTCGAATCTCTCTCCCTTCTCGTGTGAATTTATAGTAAAGTGAATAATTATACAGTGCAACTCACCCCGTTAGCCAACCCACCCCTCTTGAGCTGCTTAACAAAGGTATTTAATAAAATATTAAGAAAAATGATAACAAAAAATCATTTATCTTCTAAAAAAAAACAAACAAATTTTTCTAATATTAAATTGATTCTTATATATTTAATTGTAGGTAGGTCAACTTTAGGTAGGGAAAAAGAGAAGGGGCGGGTGGAGGTACGCTTATTTAAAAATCTTTCATTAATTCACTTAAACCTTTTATTTCAAACATAAGATTTTTTTTTTATTTCTTATTATTTATTTACACTGGGGTGGATTAAGGGTTAAAAAATATTATATTAAAAAATATTTTTAAAACAATGCTTTTATAACTGTACTAAAAAGAGAAAAATAATTTTGTATAAGTTCTTAAAAATTATTAAAAAAAAAAATAGGGTAAGAGAAAGTAATAGGATATATGTTACTATAACTAAAAGCGTTGGGCGCGGTATTTGCAAATTTTAATTGATTAATGTATTAATATTATACAGTGATGGAAATACTTTTAAGACCACCCCATTTTTTTTCAAAAAAATTATTTAAAAATATTTTTACTTTCTCTTACCCTATATATGAAATATATAGATAGAGAAAGTATTGCGATCATTTAATAAAAGTAAACATTACCATTGAATTCAGCAGCAGAGAGAGAAAATGTGAGAAATATTTTTAAAAATGTTCTCTCTTTTGCAGATGTGTGTCTCCAGTGCAAAGTGAACTTCAGGGCTGAGGCGATGGAGGACGGGAATTCAAGGCTGAGGGGCAACGAGCTTCGAGCGACCTTCGACCCCCCGAAAGGTGAATATTTCATTTTTTAGTAAAATTTACTATACAAACACACACACACAAACAGACAAATGTACAAATTCATAATAATTGGTTATCACCATGCCGAAGAAAGAGATTTTATTTAATTTAGAAACTGCGTCTCCTCCTCGTGAATCTAATAGTGGAAAAATCAAAGAGGATGGGATGTCTTGGCAAATCTCGAGTACTAGTACTTTACTGATCAACTTTTTTAGTTTTTTTCACTTTTCTCTTAATTCGCTTTAACGATTTCTTTCAAATTTTAAATATTTCCTATTTGCGGTATACAAAACAAAGTACAATTGATCTCGTCTTTGGTAAACCTCGAGTACTAGTACTTTACTGATGTACTTATTTAGTTTTTCCAATTTTCTTAAAAATTCACTTTGATTTATTTCAAATTTTAGGTAACAATATGAAATTAAGCTTTGTCTTTTGGCTACTTCGATTACTAGTACTTTACTGAGGTGTACTTTTTTAGTTTTTTTTTTCCAATTTTATCATAATAAAAAACCACCGCGCTCCAGCTCCGTCATCCCGGAACTATATATTATAATATAGCAAACGGATACTTGTTTTTGACTATCGTTTAATTAATCGGATAGTACTATCTTCTCTCTCATTTATTCTATTCTATAGGTCTATGCGTCTTACACGGCACTCTAACATTTGTTTTTTGACATTAGCATTTTGCATTTTATTTAATATTTATTTTAATATATAGTGGGTCCCGCAAAAAAATCCAATCGGCCCCCACATTTATTGGATTCGGACATGTTTCAAACAATCAGCGTTTAAAATACAATTGAAAAAATAATACACTGAGCCTAAGGACATTTTGAATCAATTGACTTTTTTACTTTTTACTTATGTAACGCAAGGGATCAAGTTTGATGCTATGGGAAACTAAATATATCTCGACACAAAAAAATCTGGTGTGACAAAGAAATTTCTTAAAAAAAAAAAACTTCTGATTAGAGAGAGATTAGAGATTTTTTTAAGGTCCTTCTCGGCATCTAAGGCCATTTAGGCCATCCCTATTTATTTCAAATGATTTGTAGTCAAATCAAATGAAATAAATTTTTCTCGCTTGGGATGGGAAGCGAACCCGGGACTCCGGTGCGAGAAACTAATGTCTTCTCACTGAAAACTTCTGATTAAAGATGCCTAAAAACTTTGTTCTTAATTGCATATTCATTAATAATTAGAAATTTTTAATATCCCCGTTCTCTTTGAGAAAGAGAAAACGTAAATCTTTTTATTGTAACTTAATTTCATAAGACTTATGAATTATACTCTTCTCTTTTCTCTCTATCTCTCTCTCTTTTCCCTCGTCCTGATCAGTCGACATTCATTTAGTCCGACTTTGGAAATATGTCATTTTAATGCAGAAAATTGCTGGCTGCTCTTTAGCATTTAAAATACTTTTATGCTAATTTGGTCCATTCGCAGGATGAAAAGAGGAGGGGTGGCTGGGATACCAATTTGAGGCCTTGGTAAAGGCCCCCGCTATAAGGATAATAATTTGTATACTCTCTTTACTCATCAATAAAGGGAATTCAATTAGAAATCGATTTTTTTATGTTTCATATTTGGACCAATTTTTAAATTAATTTATCTCTTTCATTTAGGGTGAAATTCATAATAGATATCTATGTAGTAATAAAAGTTTTTTTATTTAAGTATGGACCAATGCTGGGGGATGTGGCCAAATTAAATTAAATTCGTTATACTGTATATAAGCCAATCATGTAGGACCCCATTTATTTTTCCTATGCCACTCCAATCGAACTGATCCTCTTGTCCTGCGGTGAATTAACTTTATTTCGTATCACTTATTTCTCTTATATTCATATATTTTATAATCAAGACTAAGAAATGGTCTTACAATAAGTAGTCTTTGCGTTGTCTCCTTGCAAAGTTTTTTAGTCCAATTTCCTTCATAACAAAAAAGAGAGAAATGCGTATTCTTTTCTTTTAAACAAATCTTTTACTGTGGGGGTCGGCAAACTTTAGAGGCTAAAGAGCTACTTTTAGAGTCTCAATTTTTGCTTTAAAGTACTATACCTTTTGGAAGAATATACGCACATATTGGCGACAAGTGTTTTATTTTAGCCATTGGCATTATGAATTAAAATTCAATGAAATTTAATAAAATGAACTTTTAAGAAATATTTTTAATTTGAAGAGCCCTACGAATATTCTCAAATATGCCGCAGTTTGACGACTTCTATTTTAATACTTGGCATTATTACCTAATTTCAATCAAAAACTTTTATTCTGGAATGGTATAGGCCTACTGGTTGAGTAACCCTTTTCTGGCATTGCCGATCTCACAAAAGTAAAAACTTTTTTCAAAGAAATGAACGGACTTCAATAAACTCTTGATAACAATCAGTTTAAGTGAGAATTGTGAAATTCAAAAGAGAAAAAAAATCTGTCCTAAATCATTAACTTTATATAATAATTAATATTTAATAAAAGATAATTACAATTCTTCGATTCATCATTTTAATTTAAAGGCGGAAGTCGTTTTGTATTTTTCTTTTAATCATTCAAAAAGCAGAAGAGAAAAAAAAAAACAATTGCATACCACTCATCTTTCGATCACCAATCTGGTTTAATTTTTTACTTTTTAAAAATTTGTTCATTCTATTCACTGCCTTGCTTCAAACAATCTTCATTAAACATTAAATCAACATCACCTTTGTTTTATTCAAAAATTAAAAATTTCTTTTCTAGAGAATTGAGCAAATAGAAGTTCTGTCTATATCGTGTCGTGTACTTTAATAATGAAGATATTTTTTTAATTAGAGTAGGCCTATGCTCTTTTAATTTGCAACCCCAATAGTATTAATATAATAATAATGAGGATAAATAATGTCCGCCGGTGGTCATTTAACACCATTATAGGAAAAACCATTGTTCCTCAAGGATGAAAATGTAAAATTCGGAAAACTAAAAATGTGTTACAGTAGAACCTCGATAAGTTAAAGTTCAAGGGAAACGGTTAGAAATTTGAGTTATCGAGTTTTTTACTTATCGAGAGTTGAAGTTAGAGAGGTTATTGAATATAATTTTTAACGTACCGAGGTTTATTGACTTTGGGCACGTGAGTGAAAAAGGAATTTCGTTTGATCTATTTGATTATTTAGAATAGTTTAGTTAAATATAAATTAAATTAATAGATTTATTTATTTACAAAAAAATCAGTAATTTTTTTCTGCTTCATGTATTTTTGATTTTCTGCATCAACTATTTTTTCGATGATATGTAAAGAAATACTTTAAGTTATAGAGGTCACCAAAATATTATTTTAAGTTATCGAGGGCTATGCTCAAAATATTTGTTTAAGTTACAGAGGTTTTGTTCTTTAAGTAATAGAGGTTTTACGCTGTCAAGGGAAGGGAATTGAAAAAATTTTTAAGTTACGGAGGTTTTGAACTTAGCGAGGTTTAACTTATCGAGGTTCTACTGTATTTCGATATTTTTTGTAATAAGGGAGTGGTGCATTGGCTTAACTAGAGGGGGGGGGCTTCCCCAAGAAGGCTTGTGCTCCCCCCGCCCCAGAGGACTCCCCGCCCCAAGAAAAATTGAGTCAATATGGGCCCTTTCAGGCCCCTCCGGAAGATGACTGGTCCCATGCCCCTCCCCCCCCCAGTAAAATTCACAAGTTACGCCCATGTAGTGGTAAAAACTTCTGATTTATACAATTAAAAAGCTAACTGGTACAATATAGCTACAATATATTTTAAAAAAAGCGCATTTAATTTGGTTAACTTAAAATCTAGAGCGAATTTAATTAGATTGAACAAATAGAAAATAATATCAATTTTATACTGATTTATTAATTTTTTTTTTATCTCATTATACAATGAACATTTATTATTATTTTTTTTTTTTTACTCTCAGAAAATTGATTTAACGTTTGTATTTAATTATTTCTCTTAAATGGAGATGAATCATATAGATAAAACTTTATCAAAAACTTTAAGCACTGGCATTTGTTAATAAATCATTTATTTAAATTCTATTTTCGGGACATCCTGTTGCCTCAAACGGGAGATAAACAATTTTCCCTTTGAGATAAAGTCTTTAATTGCTTTGCGGCAAATTATAGTGCATTATAATTTGCTCAGTTATGTTTTATAGATGAGCCTTATTGAAATTGCCAATTTTATGATAAGGGCGGGAATGGCAAAGCATGCGAGCTAATTGGACATCAGCCCTTTTTGGACTGATAACTTCTGACTTACTGTCCTGATGGTATAATCCTGATAGCATTCATAATATCTTCAAGCTTCTTCTCCCATTCGACTGTTGCCGTGCTAATGCTCTATAAATCAGCTTTTAAGTTTTTTTTTCACACCTTACCACCAATTATTCACAATTTAACACCCTTCACGTTTGAATCAATTGCCAGGAAAATGAGAGAGAAAGCATTTGGAATGTGTAAGTTCCCCCATTCCAAACCTTCCAACCTTCGCTTGTTCCCTACGATTTGGCGAGATGCCCCTACTGAAATGGAAATTATACATTTAACCCTTTTATATGCGAAATCATTTATTTTATGCTCAGTGAATACATCACTTTAAAAAATATTTAATATTAAATGAGAATTTATTTATGTCATTCATACTTAAACTCGAATCTGACTCATCTCTAGCCCAGAACAGAAATTAGTATCAAAAGTTTGATTTATTATTATTTTATTAAATTTTCATATAAATGAAATAAAGAGTCTTTAGTTTTTTTTTTTCTTTTAAACAGACTTTAAATTATTTTTTAGTCGAATGAACATGGAGCACAATTCTGATAATCTACCTGCTAAAAAACTTAATAAGTAAATAAATAGGTTTATATCGCACAGCACACAACTTTCTCTTACCCTTGAAAGTTGTGTACTGTGCTTGTCACACCAGATTTTTTGTGTCGAGATATATTTAGTTGCTCTTAGCACTTTAGTTGCAAACTTGACCACGCGATGATTCATTGATGGCGCTGAGCTACGAATGCTTCCACATCAGTAAAGTGTACTTCAAACGATTTACACGAAAAATTTCACTGATATACTTTTTAAAGAGCATCTAAAAAATAGTTCATTTATGAATTTTAAACAAACTCGTTGCAGCGAATTTTGAGAAAATCACAAAAAACTGAAAAAGTACATCAGTAAAGTACTAGTACTTTTTGGCCGTCTTTGTTCAAAAGCTTATTTTCACCCCATGGGAGAGTTTCTAACTTAATTATAAAATTTCAACCTCCTAACTCTTTTCCTTCTTGAGATATTTTGTTCACCGACACACACACCTACAGACAGGCCATGTCGCGAAAACCACTTTTTTGGATTCATGAAATCTTAAAACGTGAAAATACATCAAAATCTCGACATCTAATTTTTGACATGAATCGAATACTTTCTCTCTATATATTTCATATATAGGGTAAGAGAAAGTAAAAATATCAGTGTCAGGGAGTTCAGAGAGAACCTACAATTAAATGTGAGGGAGGTGAATAGACCGCTTCCATCGTGAATCAAAAAAAAAATTGAGATTTTCAAGATAAACCTCTGTTCGTATAAAAGACCTTGAGGAATGAGGGAAGATGAGACGATGATAAATAAGTCTTAACTCAGGAAGATCGTGTTCCACATTAGTATTATTGTTTGAAATTCCTATCGGGATCTCCGTTTACCCTAGGTGCTTCCATGCACGAAGACACCCCCCTCAAACCCAACCGTCCTCTGGCCGTACCCCGTGAAGTCACATTATTTCCTATCTCTATCTTCTCCTCCTCCTGCGTTCGTTTCTAGCTAGTGACCTAATCCTTATTTCTGGTTCCACCAGGCTCCTTTTATCCAAACTCTTCCATGCTATGGAGGATGTCCTAGTTTGAGGAGGGACTCCCTCAGCACCCGCGCGTAGCCTGCTCTTTTCGAAGAATGCATCACTGAGAGGGAACCTTCTTTACGTCCCTTCCACAAGACGGGATGTCACAGAGATCCAATATTCCAATCCAGTGCCTTCTTTAAGATTTGTTTATATTAAATAAATATTTTTATTCAATAATTTATTCCGCGCGCCCAGGATTTCAACAGGGATCTTCTTTGTAGAAGGCAACAAACACCCTATCCCGCCACACCAGCGAGCCCCTCGTGTTCCACATATAATCTAGCTTTTGAATGAATAAACCTTTATATTAATAGCTTTAAAAATACATTTATTTAAAATAAATTGATCAAAATTGACCGTAATCTTTTAGCTTCTAAAGAAGCGACTTTAACGTGTTTAAGAGGGTGAACGAAAAAAGACCAAGTAGTAAGGGGTGGGACTATTAGAGCGAAACTGTCTGTCCCACTAAACTTATTGCCATCCCTGCTAAAAGGTCATAAATACTAAAACGGGGACTTGGTCCTCTCTTAGAGATAATTTATAGGCCACAAACATCAAATTTGCCTTGATAGTTTATTTATTTATTTTTTGTAACATTCGCATGTTCAAATTGTTTTTTTTCTCTCTCTCTCTCTCTCTCTCTCTTGAAAAAAATAAGCTAAGAAGATTGTTCGTTGGACTTTGAAAGGACATAAAGAAGCTTTTAAAGGTAACGCTCGGGCGCGTGTCCCTAAAGGGATTGATATTACTTAAGAGGGACAAAGGAATCTCTTTTTTCGGGTATTATCATTAATGTCAAGAAATGTCAAAAAACTTTGATTTAATCATTTCCAAAAAAAATCAAACTTTCTTTTGGATTTTTTTAATATATTTTGTATTTATTTCACGAATTGAAATTTCTGTAAATTGTAATATGGTAATAATTGATCGAATAATTAAATAAATTGATTACAGGAGACGCAGCAACCAGGAGATTAAATAAAAAAAGATTTTATTTTTGAAACAACCACAGGAATTTTTTTTTTTTTCGATATTTCTGTTGCAAATCACTTCATTATTCATACAATATATACACTAGCGGGTCTAGAGGAGCTTGGAATCAGGGCGTATTGCTCTCTCCGCCCAGAATCTGCCCCTGCCTCACCGCCTTTCCTACACAAAAAAATATCGCCCCCCCCCCCCTTAATAAAAACCTAGGACCCCTCTATATATAAATGAAAGAATGAGTTTAGGTAAAAGCTGGAGTCTTGGCAATGAGAAAATTAACAATTTAGAGTGTTTTCTGCGAATATTTCGAAGGCATTTAATTGAACTTCATCAGCGGCTCACTCTAATTTCACATACTAGTTAAAATTTCGAAGCCAAACGTTAGACTGACAGGTCTAACAGCCAGCTGAATTTGTTTTTATAGATTGTATAATTGCAACGTATTCCAAAAAGAATCTTGTATTTTATCAATAATGAAGAAGTAAGGCGACAATTGATTGTGAGAGCTGGTAGATCAACCAATCTGACGTTTCGATCCGAAATTTTTAACATGCTTGTGTCATTAGAGTGAGTCGCTGATGAAGAAGCACTATTAAATGCCTTCAAAATACTCCAAGAAAACACTCTAAAAAGTTATTTTACTTTCTCTTACCTCGATATATGTTAATATATATATAGAGAAAGTATTTGATTTATGTCAAAAATTCGATGTCGAGATTTTGATGGATATACACGTTTTGAGGTCCCCTGAATCCAAAAAATGGTTTTCGCAACATGGTCTGTCTGTCTGACTGTGTGTCTGACAATGAGTGTGTGTGTGTCTCTGTGAACAAAATATCTCAAGAACAAAAAGAGCTAGGAAGTTGAAATTTTATATTAAAGTTAGGCACCCCTCTGGCACGTAACACCAAGCTTTTGAAAAAAATCGACTAAATAGTACTAGTTCTTTACTGATGCACTTTTTCAGTTTTGTTCTATTTTCTCAAAATTCGCTTAAACAATTTTGATTAAAATTAAAAAATCAATTATTTTTTAGATGCTCTTCAAAATGTATATTCTCATTTTGCTCTCAAAATTGTTTGAAAACCACTTTACTCTTGAACGTCATAGGAAAGATATAGAAATGGTTGTCATGGTAACAAAAGACTGACAATAACCGTTATATTAATCTATATATATATTTGGGATCCAGGAATTCTTATTTAAATCATTCGCTATTCAAATGGCTTAAATAAAATCATCGGACTGCCTGAGATCCTAACCCGCGACCCTTGGTATTCAAGGCCAGCACGTTTATAAATTTTACATCTTGAATTTTAATATATCGGTGGAAACTATACCCCATTTTTAAAAAAAAAAAATTAAAAATTTTTTTTCTTCCGAAGGTGGCAATGTTTGCAAATTTTTTCTTATAGCTTATATCTCGACACAAAAAATCTGGTGCGTCCAGTCACACCAGATTTTTCTCATTTCCAAGAAACTAGCTTACACCTACCCTAATAATGAAAAAAAGTCGTGATTTACGATCGAAACGTCGACAATTAAAAAATTAAATAAAAGTTTTTTATTTATTCTCCTGGCTACTGCGCCTCACGTATCCTAATGAAATTCTACAGCCTCATCTCATCCGTTATTGAATTTAACCAAGTTTTAAATCCATCTTAGGGCATCTTCATCTCGTTCAGGGTTGGAAACGGGGATCCTTCCAAGTATTAACCCAAGAAAGTTGTTATATTCTGTCCCCATGTCGGTATCAGATACATAAGCTATAATGAGCCAATGGTCGTAACATTTTTTCTGAGGGATGGAGAAGTAAATATAAAATTTTTTAGGGTCTTTTTCGTTTCTGAGGAAATTGATTTTTTTTTAATGAAATGGCATTTGATAATATTTCTAATTAAATATTTTAAAAAATAAATGATTTAGCTTATATACCTCTCTGACAACTCTTGGAAAATTTCAGGGGAGGGAGTGGCATTGTTTCCTTGCACATAGCTAAACACCTTCATATTCGAAATACTTTCAATTTTATTTGATACATTTGTCATCGAGTGAATTAAAGCCGAACATTAGTAAAAATTATAATTTTACAAAAAATGAAATCCTTCCATATACAATTTTATTCGTAACACAATAGTTTTGATAATTATATTTTCTCAATAAATGTTTTTTTTTTTTTTTTTTATAAAACCATTTTAATATTAAATTACTTTAATTATTCTAATTCTTTTAAATGCTTTTTATTCTTTTACTAATTGTTTTTTGATTGCAATCATACCATTTCTGCTCATCATTTTCATTTGATTTTATTTATTAATTTATAAGGGATTATTCATTTACTCTTGTCTATACAAATTTTTTGATTCAATATAATACTTTTTTCTATATACAGTATTATACATAATTGCCACTTACGTATTATTGAAATATCTTGATTTATAGAGGCTCTTTTTTATTATTTTAAATATTACTTATTAAGTAATAATAGGCATAGAGTTATAATTATAGATAAATAACATTGGTGATATTTTTTTTTTTGAATTATTATAATAATAGTATACTTACATACTCTTATATTTCTTTTGAGTGACAAATCAATAAAATAACAAAATAATAAATTGCTAAGCTGGCGATATTATTACCCATAAATAATAGTTCTCAAGTTTGAATTTAGCAGCGGCCCTTGTCATATATAATTAAGCAAGATCGTTATATATATCGGAGATGGGTATACCTGTGGCCCTCCCCCGCGTCCCCCCTGGATAGTCTCGAGCTGATAATCCAATTTCCCTTGTGACATATTTGTGCCTCTTCTTAGTAACCCCGCCAACATCCGGGCATTGTCTAACTTTGCTATAATCTGTTATCGAGTTAAAAGCCTCCCCTGATGACAAAACAGTAGGATGTTGCGGGTTGTCGGGTTGTGGGAGATTTCGGAAAGAGGGTGAGATGTGTTCGAGTCGACACCCCACACACACACAGACGTATTGCAACCCCCTCAAACAACCCTCCGTACATCTTAGTTAATTACACTAGCCCGGGTCTTTGAAGGTGGTGGTTTCTGGAATAAAGGGCTAGGGCTGGTGGAAGGGTTTCGGGGGAGTGCTCTTAGGCTCAAAACAACTCGCCGAGCTCGTTTCCTGCTTGCATTGTTCGCCAAGGTTCCATTATCCCCCAACCCTGGATTGGAAGCAGACCAATTCCGATTTTTAAACCTTCTACTGGCGGAAACCGGACAATTTTTTTCATTCTTGCCTTCTTAGTCAAGTGCTTTTTTTACTTGTTTTTTTTTTTTTTTTTTTTTTTATATTAATTGGAATGAATTACACTTTTCTCTTACTATTAAACAATACTTTAACTTTGGTTTTAATAAGGATAAAACAATTTAACTTATAATAATTAAACAAAATTCAACTTTAATTCGTTATTATAGTGTTTTAATTTTTCCTTCATTGAATAGTAAAAAAAAGCGGTTGTAAATACCTTTTAAGAAGATCTGCTCCTCTATTATGTCCCTGACCCAAGACAAAGAAATGAAACCTAATTGAAATGAGATGAGAAATGCAAAACGATTTCGAGAAATCATTCTTGAGTTGCTTCTTATTTATTAACAGATGATGAGTATTTCGTAGGCGTTTTATAATCTCTACCTCGGATTAATGATTGTTTGATCATATATCGTGTAGTGAGATTATATCACCTCCTTGGCGAAGGTCCGAAAATTCAATTTTTGAGTTAAGCCAAAAGTTGTTAAAACGTCTTCTCTTTTGAGTGCCAAAGTGGCAAAAATATATTTGCATTCTTTGCTATTGATTCTGGCCTATTGATTTGTTGCCCTGCTATTTAAATGTTTATAAAACTTTCAAACACCTTTTCTCGAATTGTTGCTTTCGCCCCTATGATTCTCAGCAGCCGATATAAGTTCAGAATTTCAAAGGATTTAGTTGACTATTGTAAAATTTGCTTAGAAAAACTGTTTCCGATAAGATCACTTTTTGTTTGGTCGAAATTTTATATTTTCATAGTCTTCCATTGGTTTCAACTTTTTGTTAATTTGTTAATTTGAAAAAAGTATAATTCTTTTTCAAAAATTATTATTTTTTTTTTTATTTCAAAAAATTTTTGGGGCTAATTTACATGTAAATTTAAAGAAAATTTTAATTTAGGAAGGCACTCTTTATTGAAAGAAACTTTGTCAGTACAAATTGATTAATCTTTTCTTATTATAATTACTCTTTGGAAATTTTGCAATTGCTCTTCGAAGGCGAAGATTTTAAAGTTTTAAATTTCCCTCTCTGACTTGAAGTTTTAAATTTCTGACTCCCCTTCCTCTCGCTCTGGTAATGAGCGAGAGAGTGAGAGACCGGTAAACAGGCACGTACTACGGAAGTGAGTGGCTAGCGCTTTATATATAGCAGCGTTTTCCAAACTGTGAGGCGCGCCTCCCTAGGGAGGCGCGGACTAGTCTAAGGGGAGGCGCGAATATTGGCCACCAAGATCAATTTTCCAAATGATTGCTAGTTTTATAAATAAAATAATAAAATAATTTAGAAGTTTCTGGGACGGAGGTTTTCTTTAATTAAATATGAATAAATAAAAAAAAAAATTTTTATATAAGTTTATATTTTTTAGTGCCCTCGGGGCTTGGTGTAGGGGTTTGCGTGCTAACCTCGTATTCCAAAAGTCGCGGGTTCGAACCCTAGGCAGTCCGATGTTTTTATTTAAGCCATTTGGATACCAAATGGCTTAAATAAGAATGCCTGGACCCCCAATAGATATATTAAACATTCGAGTATCGTTTAAAGTCTTAAATGGCCTGAGTTGCCGAAAAAACTGTATGAATGTGAGTGTTGTGTATGAGAAAAAATCTGGTGTGACTGGCGCACAGCACACAACTTTCTCTTACCTTCGGTAATCGAAAGTTGTGTTCTGTGCTTGTCACACCAGATTTTTTGTGTCGACATATATTTAGTTCCCGACAGTACGGAACATATTGAATTCAGATGTAAAATTTATAAGTATGGGAAAATATTTATATTTTGTTACCATGGCAACCATTTCTCCTATCTTCTCTATGAAATACAAGAGTAAAGTGGTCTTCAGAAGATTTCAATTGCAAAATGAGAATATACATTTGAAAGAGCATCTAAAAAATAATTGATTTTTGAATTTTAAAAAAAATCGTTGGAGCAAATTTTGAGAAAATCGAAAAAAACTGAAAAAGTACATCAGTAAAGTACTAGTAATCTTTGGCCGATTTTGATTAAAAAGCTTATTTTCCCGGTCCCGGGGGTGTTTAACTTAAATATAAAATTTCAACCTCCTAGCTCAATTCCTTCATCCTTAAAATTGAACACACACCCACACACACACCCACCCACCCACCCACCCACCCACAGACAGACCATGTCGCGAAAACCACTTTTTTGGATTCAGGGGACCTCAAAACGTGAAGATCCATCAAAATCTCGACATCGAATTTTTGACATGAATCCAATACTTTCTCTCTATATATATATTACATATATAGATAGATAGATAGATAGATAAAGATTTTTATTTGGCTCTGAGAACTTCTTGTTCTCTTAAGAGCCGACCAAAATAAAATACATTTTAAAATAATTTTTCTCCTCACGTCATAATACAATTTATCATTAAAAGTCAACAAATTACATTTTTTATTTACATAATATCTCTCCTTACATCATCTTACACTATTACTTTTAATTAGATAATCAATTTATGAAATACATTTTCAACAATATTTTCCCTACTTTACATTATTTAATCCCATTTTTCATGACATTGTGGGTCTATAGGCCATAGAGGTGCTCCTGTAGGCGACATTTAAAGCTGTTTAAAGTTAATGCATCTCTAATTTCGTGGGGTATAGAGTTCCAGAATCTCACAGAATTTACTGCAAATGACCTATTATACAGAGTAGTACGATGAAGGGGCATCTGTAGTTCAATACCTCTATTTCTAAGATCCTTCTTTTGAATATTGGCTTTGAATGTAAAGAGTTCATAGAGATAAGAGGGTTCCTTTCTATTAAATAACTTATAGAGGAGCATCCCAAGAAAATATGATCGCCTCTCACTAAGCCTCAGCCACTTTAATTTTTCATAGTAAGGCGAGATGTGATGGAACACAGGGACATCAAAGATAAACCTAATGCACGAATTTAAGAGCTTATCCAATTTTCCGCTCAGCTCACCAGACAAGTTGTGGTAAACCAAACAACAATAATCAAAAATCGGAAATATAAGCGTCTTAACTAGGTGGATCCTAGTAGACACTGGAAATAGGTCTGCGCTTCTCCTGAATTGCGACAAATTTCTGAAGACTCTATTTGAAATATAAGAGACATGCTCTCTCCAACTTAATGTAGGATTGAACACCATTCCCAAGTTCGTCAAAGTCTTTTCGAAATTCAAGGGTTGACCATCCACCACTACCTTCGGAGCACCCTCAACCTCTAATCTATTTAGATAGAAAGAGCTACCTAGGATCATTGTCTTTGTTTTATTTTTATTTATTTGAAGACCGTTAAGAGCCGCCCAAGAACTAACGATTTCAACATCCATATTAACTCTCTCAATACCTCTATGGTAATCATGAGGAAAAATCTCCGAAAATATTTGTAAGTCGTCAGCATAAAGCTGATACTCACAATAGTCTAATTTGGGAAAATCGCTAGTGTATATTGCAAAGAGTAGCGGGGCCAATACACTTCCTTGCGGCACCCCAGCATTTACCGGCAGTGCACCAGAGAATTCATTATTCGAACCAATCACTATCTGTTGTCTCTCTGATAAATAAGAAGCAAACCAGGCAACCACACTCTGAGAGAAGCCCATGGAACCCATCTTTTTTTAGGAGCAACCCGTGATCCACCGTATCAAATGCCTTTTTCATATCAAAAAGCACCAGAGCCATTATCTTCTTATTATC